>OY769903.1:4221765-4224265 GCA_963669185.1 Dyspetes luteomarginatus
CCTCGATTGAATAGCCCAGCATCCCAGTATCTGCTTTGAGAGGGCGTGAGAGAAATAGCTTCGAAACGGGGAATGTCATGCCAAAGAACCAAGTCTGGCAATGCGAAAAATTCACGGAATCTCTTTTCGTCACCTGTGCAGCATTCAAATAAAAGCTCGGGGCAAAAATGTCCTTCTCTGCATGCCACGTGGAGCCGGCGACTGCAGCCGAACTTATCGAATTAATGGGAAAAATTAATTTTATTATTCCAACGAAATATAAATTTATTATTGAATGAATTTTATTGAAGGAAAATAGAGTGCAAAAATTTAATCTAAAAATTCTACGCACAGTATTCAGAATTAGGGGTGAAAGAAAAAAAAAGGGGGAGAAATAAAGTTTAACTTGCGCATAATTAATTCGCGATGGATAAAAATTGTAGAAATAGAGAGGAAAAAAAAATTAAAAAAAAAAGAAAATTAATTTTATTATTCCAACGAATACAAATATAAATTTATTATTGAATGAATTTATTGAAGGAAATAGAGTGCAAAAATTTAATTAAAAAAATCTACGCACAGTATTCAGAATTGGGGGTGAAAAAAAAAAGGGGGAGAAATAAAGTTTAACTTGCGCAGAATTAATTCGCGATGGATAAAAATTGTAGAAATAGAGAGGAAAAAAAAATTTAAAAAAAAAGAAAATTAATTTTATTATTCCAACGAATACAAATATAAATTTATTATTGAATGAATTTTATTGAAGGAAAATAGAGTGCAAAAATTTAATCTAAAAATTCTACGCACAGTATTCAGAATTGGGGGTGAAAAAAAAGGGGGAGGAGAAATAAAGTTTATCTTGCGCAGAATTAATTCGCGATGGATAAAAATTGTAGAAATAGAGAGGAAAAAAAAATTAAAAAAAAAAAGAAAATTAATTTTATTATTCCAACGAATACAAATATAAATTTATTATTGAATGAATTTTATTGAAGGAAAATAGAGTGCAAAAATTTAATCTAAAAAATTCTACGCACAGTATTCAGAATTGGGGGTGAAAAAAAAGGGGGAGGAGGAGAATAAAGTTTATCTTGCGCAGAATTAATTCGCGATGGATAAAAATTGTAGAGGAAAAAAAAATTAAAAAAAAAAAGAAAAAATTCACGTGCTTTGTCAAAGTTTCGAAAATCCTCGTAACTGGAAAATCAAATTGGGAAAAATCTGGTGAAGGCAAACATAATAAAAAAATTAAAAAATAAAATTGTCCTACGAGACAGAATACGTAGGAGCGATGAAAGGTGCTCGCGTTGAAAAATAAAAGGAGAAAGTTTGGTAATCTCTTTGAATGAGATAGAAAGAGAGAGAGAGAGAGAGAGAGAGAGAGAGAGAGAGAGAGAGAGAGCGAAACTCGCGATCCACAGTTTAAGGTAACTAGTTGCGTCGCTGGGCTTTGTATAAATTAAATTGCGAACGAGGATTCAGTCTGGACTCTGGTACTTTTTTTTTTTCATTCGACTGTGGAGAGTCACGCGGCTAAACTTGGATAATTTCTTTCCGTTGAAACTCGATAATAATAGCCTTGAGATAATTTTTTAATCGCAAGAAATGTGACTTTGACTTGAAGTGAAATTGTAATTAAATGAATTATTGTAAAAAGTAAATTATCGAATAGAATAAATTGAATTTTCTTGAGTTATAATTAGATTATAATTTATAGAATTTTAAAAATGATAAAATATCTTGTTAGTCCAATGTTTAATTTTGTATCGGTAAAATTTATAACTTTTGTCGAGATGTGTCATCAGGCCCGAGGGGAAGGACACACCTTGCTAAAATTATACAAGCTCGCGTTTGTCCTACGAATTAATATACGCATTATTTCCATTAATTAAACAGCCAAATATATGAAATTTAGAGTAGCGCGAAGGCACGTGTATCACGTGTCACATAGAAATTTAAAGCTTTTTTACCAAGCACAATAAAATAGAGAATTTTTTTTTTTTTTTTTTTTTAATGCACGAAATTTGTGTCCTTTGTCGACAAATTATTAAAATTTCAAACAAACACTACAAAAAAAAAAGTAACGATAAAAAAATGAAATTTACGCATTTCTCAGTAGAGAATGTAATAATGAAATTGCTTCGGTATGAATTTTATTCGAAATACTCATATTCGACACTGACGTTGAGCTGATGTTATACACGAGAGTATCAAGTTGGGCAAACTTTAAGCAAGGACGGATCTCGCCTCCTCTCTTGATTATGCACTCGAGCTCTCGCTCTGTCGCCGATTAAATTATTATCGAGTATGCCCGCTGGTGGTTTAGCGAAGCGAGTAGGACAGTTTACATCTACTCGAAGCATAGAGAGAGAGAGAGAGAGAGAGAGAGAGAGAGAATCTTAAAGACAAGATAGTTATGAAAAAATCGTTGAAAAAATAATTCATTATGACGATAAAATTATAATTATCATTACACATGATAATTAAAAGAATATTTCATAGTTCATAAATTTCAAATAAT
>OY769903.1:4229265-4274265 GCA_963669185.1 Dyspetes luteomarginatus
ATATTTTTTTATTTTTTTTTTAATCCGTTTGATATCAAATTACAAATTTATAATGAAAATTTCATTTTGCTACTTCAATTATTTCGTTGGCAAATTGAGTGAAATAAATTGAACAAAGTTTTTCGAGACTGCTCAAGCTAAGCTTTAATATTTTCTTCACATTATTGCCAATATTATTTTTCAATTGCATCCCCCAATCCAAATATTCGTTTTCCGAGTGTTCGAGGCTTTACTCGATAAGTGTTAATACAATTCACGTGGGATCAACGGAAGTTGTTGGTCAGGAAACGACGAGAGAGAGAGAGAGAGAGAGAGCCAAGATCAATAATTACTATTTATTTATGGTTTTCCCCAAGCGGTTGTATGCCTTGAATTAAATGAAAGAAAACGTGAGAAAAGTCATCTCCCCATTATTTTTGGGATTGCTCAAGTAGCGAAATCATGAGAGCTTGCAGTTTCTGTCAATATATTTTGTGTGCTCTAATCTTCTCGAGGGGAATAACACACGTAAAAAAAAAAATGAGGCCATACTGGAGGAAATAAAGAAAAAATATCTACTACAGCATGCTGAATTTTTTTTTTTTTCTTTTTTAGAGGCTCAACAAAAAAATTTATTCCTTTTCCTTTCCAGGGAAAAAATATTTGGAGCTCACTCGTACCAGTTCAGAATTAAAATTTTCCCGAAAAATTGACACTTTATAGAACATAGAAATATCAGGTTTTTTTCAAAAAATCATGTGCATTTTTTATCCCTGTATGAAAAATTTCTTGATGTTTTTATTTTCATAAAGAGAAAAAAAAATTCGGTGACTTGTAAAAAAAAAAAGAACAAATTGCACTCAAAATATTGTCACGCTCATACATATATATATATATATATATGCCCATGGTAACGTCAGAACGTTTGCACATAGCAGCATTGCCAGTTTCCCACACCTTGCCAGTTTTACTCTGTACTATTTTGCCTGTGCTCTAATTAGTTTCGAAACTGATTGTGTCATCCCGGAATAATGTCGATGCTCAGCCAGTTAACGACGAGTTACGTACACGACCTGTTCGATCACCCGAGTGCCAATTTTCCTACCACTGCTGCCAATCATACATACATACATACATACCTATATATATATCTACATCAAGTGTATAAACACCAGCAGATGACAATAGAATTCGTTACCCGTCCATCAAATATATATATATATATATATATATATATATATATATATATGTATATCGTCGACCTTCCGGAGTCCTTTATGGTTGCGTTGCCAGTAAAGAGCGATCTGTTGAATTGCACCAAATCTCTATTTTGGCCGATCAAGCATATATTCCAATTACGAGAATTATTCCCAGACACATTAAACGAGTTGTCCTTCATATGCGATAGTGAACAAGCTATTATATATATAGGGTCAATTTTTATGCGTTTGACGGGCCGATCAATAATTTTTCGATTATGGCACTTTTGTTCGTTATTTGATGATAAAACTGAAAGACTTGCTCAAAGGTTATCATAAACTGAAACGAGAGCGTCGTAACCCATACACCTTAATATTATGGTGATACCATTCATACTATATATAGTATAAATATATATATACATATTATAAATATATATATATACATAGTATAAATACATATATATAAGTATAAATATATATATATATACTTATAGGTATACCTTGTAGGTATATATCTACCCTTTATCTGTATTGTGAAATTGTCTCGTCGTTTCGTCTCACGTGTGTACTTTAATCAAACAGGCCTCGCGCGATGATCGCGAGAATGTATAAAAAAATCAGTGGGTGGTCGGCGCCAAGAGTCTCTCGGTACCCGTTAAACAAAAGCTTAAACGATTCAGGACGAACGACGAACTAGAAAGAGTCAGAGAGAGAGAGAGAGAGAGAGAGAGAGAGAGAGAGAGAGAGAGAGAGAGAGAGAGAGAGAGAGACTAAAATGACGAAAAAAAAAATTATAATAAAAATAAGCCAGCAGAAAAGATTTTGTCTGTTACGTTTTTTCAAACCATAAATATGAAATATTCATGAAGCGGATTACGAGATGTTCGTACGGGGTATACGGTATAAAGTATATAGTGTGATATTTCAGATATTCTATAGTGACATGATGAGGCTGTGATGTAGTGGTGGGGAGGGGGGGGGGGTGTTGAAAAGGCAGCCGCAAAGGTGAAATGGGGTCGTGAGACGGTTTGTGATGACGAGATCTCTCGATTTTTCACGCCCCTCTATAGACACTTTATATATATATATATATATATATAATATGTCGAGTGTCTGAAATAGTAAGGGCGTATAAATTTTGGTTAACCATGGAATATACACCTTTATGGTTTTAGATACGCGATATATAGAGATGGCTTAAAATCTGAAAGTGTATCGAGGTCCGTATGAGCATAAAAGATACGTCCTTAAGGCTTTTGGCAATGCAATATGCATGTATTATATATATATGGCAAAATGATGGAGATGTCTACTGTATTGTATATTATATAAATATATATATATATCTATAAATATATACATATATATAAATATATTTAAAATATATATATATATAAATAGTATAAATAATATAATTGTATACATATATTTGATATATATCAACATATTCCTTACCACGTGTGTTTTATGATTGAACGACGATGCTAAAAGTCTACAAAGCACATACATGTATGTATTTCCTCAAAAAAAAAGAGAGAGAGAGAGAGAGGATAACTTGATAAAATTTCGAAGGAGAAAAAGCTCAAATATCGCAAAGTCTAAATGGTTTTCGATTGAATTCTCGCGTGTCTGGTGAACGATGGAATTCCAAATGAAAGTTGTAATTGCCTGCCAATCGGTCTTTCAATCCCTCGACAAGTGAGTGAGTTCTTGAAAATTTTATGGATCGAATTTATACTCCCGATCAAGTTTACGATGGATTCTTCGAAAACTTAAACTTTTTATTCTTATATCAGATAACTTTTGTTTTACGATATGCAATTGATAAATTGTTTACAATAAACATAAAATTGAGTCGTAAATATTGTTAAAAGTATCGAATGATTTGTCGAAATTTTAATTTCATCAAAACTGGCCAATCCACTGGAAATTATTCAATTAATTTTGCATCCCTCGATTATTGTCATCAATGATATTAGATTAAATGATATGTGGGTTTACCGACAGAATTGCCAATATGTCGCATCATCCCTCACCCTCATGACAAATTTCATCGTGCCTCGCGCACACACGTGTTATATTATTCTACGCATAAAATCTTTCCCTCTCTCTCTCTCTCTCTCTCTCTGGTCATCCATTTGATCGAGTTATATTGAACGTTTCACACACGTGCATTCTAGTTCAGAATGATGTAGAACTATAGGAGCACCCACGAGGTTATAATTTGTCGATATATTGCCAATACGCGTTTATAATTTATTCCTAATCCAAGTGAATTATTTACACATTGAAAACCAAATCTATATACGATCTAGCTATATATATGCAGTTTTTTTTATAATTAAAGCATAATATAATCATAAATTAATATTTCTAATAATTTTCCATTGAAACAAATCAATTCTAAATGGTTCATATAGAGGGGAAGAAAAATTGTTTAGAATTCATTTTTTTTTTATACAGGACGACAAATTTTGCAGATTGGCGACCCAAACCCAAAAGGGAAAATTTAAGCACGTGCAAGTTTACTGCATCAGGAGATACAAATAAGAGGCACTCGTGTTCTTCCTATATGGGAACGCTCACCGTATATAGTCACCCAATTTCCGTGATCGGATACTCTTGGTTGGGAGGGGTGGGGGATTTACGATCGGGTGTTGGATGAGAGGATTTTCTCGCTCGAGCGTTGGTCATCTCATCACCGATACCGCATGAAAATCGCTCTCGATATTACCCGTGACGTTATCAACGATTGGTGGGACGAGAGCAAGAGCCGAATGGGAGAGATCTCATTTATAGATGATGGAGATGGAGGGAGAGTGTACGAGAGAGATGTGGAGCAAAGAGATGGGTGCAACTTCAATAGAGAGAAAGCAGGAGGGGGAGAGAGAGAGAGAGAGAGAGAGAGAAGGGGAACAGAGAGAGAGAGAGAGAGAGAGAGAGAGAAAGAGAGAGGGAAGAGAGAGCGAGATGGGTGGGTGGGAAGAGTGGGGGGAGAGCCGCAAGCGGATGGAGCAAGCGAGGGTTTGTCATAGGAAATGCCACAGAGGGCAAGCAACAGAGCCGTGCGCGCGAGAGGTCATAAAGCGACGAGATCCAGCGAAGCGAAGCATCAGCCTGCACTAATTATCGCTTCGTTACATCGGACAACACCCGCGTTTCGTGGTGTTTCTCCACCACGTTAACAATATCGTTAACGTTCGTAGTGCCAACGATGCGACTACACACAAAATCTCTTTAATGATTTGCCAGAGAGAGAGAGAGAGAGAGAGAGAACCAATGAGAATAAATTTAATTATTCACTTAGAGGGGATAATTTTTTTAAATAAAAAAATATACACAAAAATTCACACATATTCTCATTATTGATTCACAGCATCAATATATTACTTCTCTCGATTCGCATGAAAATATTATTCCATACAGCGAGAAAAATCATTGGATTTCGGCTGATTTATGGTAGAATTTAATTTTTTTTTTAATATTAAATATTTTTCAAATAATAATATTAACAACGTGAGAAAACTTGCGCAAGTGGCGTTAAGATTTTACATGTAAACTCGATTTTTCAACTTTTTTTTTTCCTTTCTGTTTTTTTTTTTCCTTTCTGTTTTTTAATGAAACAATTTTCTCGACTCAGCAATTTCATCGTCACGTATACAACTGCGAAAAAAATTTCTTCCGCAACGATTGTTTCTCCATTACACCGTGAATATATATATATATATATATGTAAATGAATTGCATCTCGACCGTTGAGAGAATTCGCGATGTGTACACGTGTATTAACTTGAATTTTATTTATTTTTTTCATCGGGCCATATTTCACGAACTGATGCACATATGGAACTTGCATTGCCGAGTTTATCGTGGCAAGATTATTAAATTATATAATATTTCAGGAAAAACAAAAAAAAAAAAAATAGACAAATGAAAACAGCAAAAAATCGAACGAAAAGTCTAAAATCCATCGTGATTTTTTGCCACCTACTTTCCTCTCAAATGAATTTAAGAGATTGCCAATTTTTTTTTTTTTTCTTCATTTTTCATTAAAATTTTTTCTCATATCCTACAAAAATATATAGAGCACGAGGGTGGGGGGGATGATTTTTGTTGAATAAAATAATTGATGCGTTTTTGAAAACCCGTGCACGCCCCCCAAAATGTCTAATCAGGAAGAGATTTTCATGGGAGAAAAAAATGTCCGTATAGTAAAGGGGAAAAAAAAAAAAAAAAAAGTTCCATCACCGCAGCGAGTCATCGGTCTCGCGAACCCTCGGCATCTTTTTCTCATCGCAGACGACTCGAACCTTTTTTTTTTTTAATATTTTTTTTACGCTACACTTTCACCATATAGCCGGGTCATGCATTTTTCTTCTTGGTAAGCCATGATGGGTCGTAAAAAAAAAACAAAAAAAAAAAACAAAAAAAAAACCAAGAAGAAAATCCCCTAAAGATGTGTCGCTGGCGACACAAATAAATCGGTCATATAGCGAGAAAACTCAGGGGGTAGTTTTTTCTTCTACTGGATTTGGACACTCATTCACGTCGCCGAGAGTTGCGAAACTTGCTGCGCCCTCGTCATTAATAACTCTTATTGTTATCTGGGACGTGATTAAAGCTCCAGAGTGATGATAAATCAAGCGAATTTTTTTTGGCAACTTTGGGCCACTTTATAGCTCACGAGAAGAATAAGAACTAACTAAGGGTGTGATCTGATGATGGAAAAATAAGTGAAAATTCTAGCGATGATATTGTTATGTTTTTTTTTTTTTCACCATCTAAGGAAATATTTAACAAAATTCAATGACTCGTGCAATTTTTTTTTGTTTCTTTTTTTTTTGTGTACAATTATTATTTTTTTTCCCAACAAATAAACATGCCAATGAAGTATGAAAAATTGAAAAAATTTATTCAACTCAGCGTGTTCGTGTTTGTTTTATTATTTTTTTCAAAATTTTTTTTATCATAGAAATGATGAAACTTTTTTTCAAAAGAGGAATAAAAAAATATGCAACATGTTGATGCTGTAATGAAATTTTGATCGCTGCGGTTTTTGGCTATTGTGGGCTCTCTGTAGGGGGTTGGGCACGTCAGCTCGGGGTCATTCCATTAGCAAGAATAATTATTTTTACCACACTGGCGTTACTTCATAAATAACTCGAGTATACAGCGAACAAAGTAAAAGCTTTAAAAACGTAATTTGCAACGATAATTTTCCAAACCGTCGCTAACCACGCGGCTGATGTTATTCGATTTTTTTATCAATTAGAAAAAATTAATACATCAGTTGAAGATAAACATTTTTCCCAAAAATGTAATCATTTAATTCGCAATTCCCAGCACAGACAGAAATATTCATAAAGAATTTTCTCTCGTCGTAGAAAAAAAAAAAAAAAAACATTAATTATCGACTCAACTTTTAGCAATTAAAAAGCGATAAATTTGAAAATTATTTTTTACCAAATGAGCGCTTAAACTTTTTTCTTTTTTTTTTTCATAAGGGTTGAGAGTATAATTTTTTTAATTGCTACGAAACGTTCGTGTTTATCGGGTTGAAAATATTCTTTTTCAAAAATGTATGAGATGTTTTGTCACTTGAGAAAAATAATTATTCCAAGGGAGGATAAAATTATATAATGGTCAATGTGCATAAAAAGTTTATACAATGTAGAAATATTTACTCATTGTGAATAGGAAATTGTCGCGTGTGCTGACGAATCTAGTTGCAAGTTTCTATTATCAACTGCAATCAGCCTCGGTACGAGCTCACCTGTGTAAAATTTCTCATGCACTGCCAGGACTACAGTGAAGCCAAAGGATCGAGTCCAGTAACACGCTGCTCGCCTCCTATGTTTACCCTTCTCTCGTAACACAAAGAGAGCAAAGGGCTCATATATATATACATGTATACTATATACTGTATACTATACGTATATACATATATATATACATATATATACATACATATACATATATGACGTTGTGTATATATATATATATATATATATATATATATATATATACACAACGTCATGGTCTTTCTCGTCAACTCTGCTCTCGGTGTAGCGATCTCTCTGTGTGAGACCTCTCAGAGTTCGCTTTATCACTAGACCATGCCAGTCTGGGGTGTATAATTACTACCCGGGTTAACCGGACAAACTGTCTCCTCTCGGTGTTTGTATTATATATATATATATATATATATATATATAAATATTCAACGTGCACGAAATTGCTATAACTCGTAATCTCTCAAGCAATCGAGCCCTCTTCAATGAAAATCCATAATAATGTTTGTTCAAAAAGTATAACGATTGTTCGTTATAAAAAAATTTCAAAGTGTGACAAAATTATTAAAAAATTTTTTTTCAAATTTATTATTCTACCCTCGTTACGAAAAAAACTTTGACAAAGTAATTTTTTTTTTATTCCATACCCACGTTATTATAATATATTGTGAAAAAAATATATCGATTTTTTTTTATATGCAAGCGCGTGTCTGGCAAAGTTTTAGCTCGTAATATCTCAAGCAATTCACTTGAATAAATTTCTATACTTATGTTTGTTTTAAAATGAATTCGAAGAAAAGATTTTTTTTCAAAGTCTTACAAAATGATTTTATTATAAATTTTATCCTCTTTATTATATTGTTGATGAAATGTTTTTTTTTATGACGCGTCTCATAGTTTTAAGACGTAATCGAGAAATCGAGGCTTCATCGAGGTTTCTCAAAGATTTAAAAAAATATATATATATGAAAGAAAAGAAAAATCCAAACGATAGATAATTTTGAAAAAAATAATTTTTCCAATATTAACGAAATATTATAAGACGTTTTTGTTTCGAATGACCCCGATTGCACAGCAATATTCTTGTAAATTAACAAGCAGATTTTCTCGCTCATCAACGACCCCGATAACCGAGAACTAATTAGCGCGTAATACTGGGCTCAGTTCACCATCGACTCATCTCATCGAGGATCGATGGAAAAAAAAACTTGTCAGATATATAGATATATGTATTATGTGGGAAGGGAAAAGGTGAGGGAAACGAGGCGAGGAGTATTAAAAAAAAAAAAAAAACATTAAAACAAAAAAAATGTTTAAGAAAAAGTTGGAAGAGACGAAAATAATGAGGAAGGGATGATGGTGAAGCTTCGGAGCAGTTTTTAAAAGAGGCTGAGCATTTTATTTCTCCCTCTGTCATATCATCTGCGTAAGGGAGAACGCCGGACAATTAAAAGTCGACCGATCCAATAGCCATTATTATGAAAAAAAAAAAAAAACTTTTTTTTTTTGCCTCTTCTTCATTCTCTCTTGTTCTTTCGCTCGAATTTTCTCGGATTCTCGATTAGTTCGCTCGGGTAAACACGCTCAGCTCACTCGTTATAAGAGAACATGAACGATTCTTCCACCAACTCGAGCGTTACGTGTGCTGGCAGCTTTTCTTGCACACTCTATTACCCCTCGCCTTTATTTGTCCCTCCCGATGACAAACCCTTAATGCACTTTTAAACTCATAACTTGACAATCTTGTACAACGATCAATTTTGTTTTCCTCGAAAATTTAAGCCCATCAATATATGATTAAGTCCCAAATACACCTCGTATAATAAAAATGAAAATAAAAATAAAAATATATTTTTTTCTTAATGCCGACAAAACCTGCTGATTAATTTAATTTTATTATTCAATATTTATTTATTTATTTGACATAATGAAGATAATAAGAATCGTGGGGAAAAAAAAAAATTGCCATATGGCTTGAGCTCTTATTGACTTCCGGTAATTTCACCAATAACATCACCACGACCATAACTGTGGGCATCAGTATGTCAACAGCCTATAATAAATATTTTCTTATCCATACGAGCCATGCATAATTCCATTACATGATTTTGGAAATAGAGTCTTAGGCGATCGTGAGGGATAATTTATCGTCTATTCGTGGCAGTTTAAGGGAGGGTGTGAAAATGTCTATATATAGACATTTTCACAACTATATATATACATATATATACATATAAATATATAAGTATATAGATATATAAATATACATACATATATACATATATACATATAAATATATATTTTTATATACATATACAATTTAAAATAACTCACTCATTCCAGTGACAGAATTTGATACAGTGAGAATCAGGGGGAAAAAAAAATTGCCGGAAGTCAATAGAGCTTGATGTCAACAACCAAACAAATTCTCCCTCCATATGAGCAATCCATAATTCCATGACATGATTTTGGGAATAGGGTCTTAGGTGATCCTGAGGGATAATTTATCGTGTTCTTGTGGTAGTTTAATAGGGGGGAGTGAAAATGTCTATATATACGACAAAACCTCCATATATAATATTACGCGGTTTGTTAACTATATAACTGTATAACTATGTAACTATATAACTATATAACTATATAACCATATAACTATATATATATGTAAAATATATATATATATATAATATATATATATATATATACGATGTGTCTATGTAATAGTCGATATTTCTCACCACAGGGATCGGCAGCAATTCCCAAAGGATTCGTATTTCCCTTTGACGAGGTTTTCCTCATACACGGCGTCTTTCCCGTTGCCATGGAAATCCAAGAACGTTGGTCTTGGCTTTATTCGCGAGATTTTCACTCACAAAGACGCCGATACGTAAGGACGTCGCACACGTGGAAAGGGATAAGGGATAAACTTTTCTTCCGTTCTGGGTTTGGGTTTGCCCAAGGGCTGTGCCATAATGTATAGCTAACAGGGGGTGATCAGGGATACTCTCGTATCCTCGGCGTCGCGTCGTCCCTCGTCACTTTATATCCGCGCGTCTCCCTCATGAGAGCAAATATCGCCGCGGGGTTCTCGTCACCCGGATAAAAAAAAAAAAAAAGGAAAAAAAAAAAATACAAAAAAAATTACAGACCATCCAACACGCCTAATCTACTTCAATTTTTCTTTTATCTCCAATTTTATCATTTTCCACAAAAACGAGCACGCACAAATAAATTTTCCGCGAGAGATCGCCCACCACGACCACGACCACGACGACCATCGACCACGACGAATTGAATTATCATTTTGGGGGAATGAAATGGCTCGATGAAAAAAAAAAAAAATCATCAGGAAAATTAAACTTAATAAATTTAAAAATTAAGTCCGGAGACTCTATTAGCTTCAGCCATTCTCAATTAATTAATTCAGTAATTAACATATATATATATATATATATATATATATATATATATATATATATATATATATAAGAGCATATAGCAGAAACGAGCATATGATTATTATTGACTAGTATTTTTTTAATGCGGCCATTTTACACGAAAGCTTCTAGTCTCGTGAATAAAAAAAAAAAAAAAATCAGCCCTTAAATTAATTGATCGTTGTAATAAATTATTTTGACAAAATTTGACTGGAAAATGGACGTGTTGGTCAGTCCACGCGAATATTAAGAATTGAGAAGGGATTTGTGATGAGAAAAGGGCGAACCAAAATCCGGACAAAGTTTGACAAAATATTTTTATTATTTTTTATTCTACCCTCGTTATTGGATCATAGAAAAAATTTATGTCATATTTTTAACGAGCAACGCGTGTCTGTATAATAGTTTTTAACTCGTAATTTATCAAAGCAATTGAGACTTTTTCATTAATGAGATTTTATAATTATTTTTATTCAAAAGAGATATGATGAAAAATTATGAGGAAAAAAATAAAATGGACAATCAAGCCAAAAGAATTTTTGTTTTTCCCTTCTTAAATTAATTGATTACCATAATCAATTATTTTGACAATTTTTTTATCAAGTTCGCGGTGCTTATCAATAAATATAACGGGTGGTGGATATTATGCATCAGGATTTTGACATAAATGTTTGATGATTCAGCGGACTGGAAAATGGACGTGTTGGTCAGTCCACGCGAATATTAAGAATTGAGAAGGGATTTGTGATGAGAAAAGAGCAAACCAAAATCCGGACAAAGTTTGACAAATTGATTGCCATAATCAATTATTTTGACAAAATTTTTATCAAGTTCGCGGTTCTCTGCTTATCAATAAATATAACGGGTGGTGGATATTATGCATCAGGATTTGTGCATAAAGGGTTATGATGATTCGGCAGAGTGGAAAATGGACGTTGCTGTGTAACGTCCATGGAAATATTGAGAAGGAATTTGTGATGTTGGAGAAGTAGACAAAATGGGCGTTATTATTAATAGAAGCGATCGGTGAATTATAATCCTTAATTGATATTAGATAATATCAAACATCGTATCGCTTCATGATTTCACAATGAGTTCAAAATCAATTGTTCGACTACACGTCATTATGATACAGATAATGCGCCATACAAACGCTCGTCTATTATCGGTCCATTGTCGTGGTTAATAAAGGCTGAACGCCAGTGGTTTTGACCATGTGGTCAATGGATTTTCGGATTATTACCAACAACTCACCTTTCTCTCTCTCTCTCTCTCTCTCTCTCTCTCTCTCTCTCTCTCTCTCTCTCTCTCTCTCTCTCTCTCTCTCTCTCTCTCTCTCTCTCTCTCTCTCTCTCTCTCTCTCTCTCTCTCTCTCTCTCTCTCTCTCTCTCTCTCTCTCTCTCTCTCTCTCTCTCTCTCTCTCTCTCTCTCTCTCTCTCTCTCTCTTCCTCTTTCTCTCTCTCTCTCTCTCTCTCTCTCTCTCTCTCTCTCTCTCTCTCTCTCTCTCTCTCTCTCTCTCTCTCTCTCTCTCTCTCTCTCTCTCTCTCTCTCTTTCTCTCTCTCTCTCTCTCCATCACGGGCTAATCTCTACCGACACAATTAAATTATCCAACGAAACGTGTCCTCGTCGTTGCTGACCTTAAATATTTTAATAATCCTGTCCAAGCCTCACCGACCCCTCACTAATTATCTTGTATCACTTCACGCATATTCTCATGTTTTTTTCATCATCAGTCTCGAAAAAAATATTATATATATACACAGGAATTAAAAAAAAAAAATGGAATATTATCTTTTCAATCCCATCAAGCCTGACCCATCGCTAATTATTTCGTATCACTTTACGCATATTCTCATATTTTTCTTCGTGGGCGTCGAAAAAAAAATTATATATTTGGGAAATAAAGAAAATTAAAAAAAAAAAAATTCAATCGAAAATCGTTAGTGAAAAAATATTTGATATGTCTTTTTGAGAATAATTCCTACAATTTTTTAAATTCCTCTTCGTTTAATTTTTTAATTCAGAATGGAATTTCATATATATATATATATACACAAGAGTTTAGGCTCCAGTAATTACAGTTGACCGAAATATTTTCATACGCCCCATTAACAAATACACATCTATATAATGAGACACAAATTGCGAGCCCGAAATCGTCAATTTACCAATCAATCATCGGCAACCCTCGAATTATTATTTCATTTAATATGCGATCGATCATATCCATTCCTGACATTAATTTAAACGAAACGATATCGATAAATAATTTTTATTCGTTTTTTATTTTTTTGTTACAGAGACTCGTGCGATAAAACGTCTGGGCGTCAATTGGTGACATAAAAGAACAAAGAAAATGAACATAATAATGGTGGAAGGGTGGAAATTGAACCACTTACGAAAAGTCACGTTACATCAACTTCCATTTACGAATTAACGTGCGAGAGTTTACGAAATTTTGGCTTACGAAACACTTTTCCCATTTTCTCTCTCTCTCTCTCTCCCTCTCTCTCTATCGTTTTTTTTCTCCCTTTGTCTACGTATTTACTCGCCGTTTTCCTGTTGCCTTTGATCCACTCCATTTCGATTATTGCGTCACACTTGGTACCAATTCCTGTCTCTACATTTCTTCTCTCACTCCCTCTCTTCCTCCTTCTCTGCCTCCCTCTCTTCCTCCTTCTCTCCCTCCCTCTCTTCCTCCTTCTTTTTCTCCCTCTCCTCCACCCTCTCGCTCCCTCCCTCCCTCTCTGCCTCTCTCGCTTCCTCTCTCTCTCTCTCTCTCTCTCTTCCCTTCCACCTGTTTGCTAATTCAAACACACCCATACACGTACACGTGGAATCGAGTGAACGAAGAGAGTGACAGCAAAAGTTTGGACGGTGGCGCAGTAACGAGTTTGGTGATTAAAGCGACGTTTACCAAAAGCCAGTTCGCGTGTGTGAATGTCAGTGAGTCAAACATGAAGGGCGTCTGACGGAATTGTCGCATTCTAGGCCACTCGTTTGCAATATACAACACACACACACACACATATATATATATATATGTAAGTAAACCTACAGTATATATACACACACACACACACATATATATATATATATATATATATATATATGTAAGTAAACCTACAGTATATATATACATATGTGTGTGTGTGTATGCACAGGTGAACGAGACATACGTCAGTCAGAAAAGGGGGGCAATAATGAAATTCCAATCGACCGGCCAAAAAGTCCTATCGGCCATTTTGCCAGTTGACAATCAAAGACAAATGTAAATTGCTCAAGTAAGCTAATGGATAATCAAGAAATATCAAAGATTCAAAAATCATTAAGTTTTCCCACCTTATTTATGGTTAAAAAATAAATAATAAAAAATGTAAATGAAAATTATATGATGGTTTTTTTCAAGTGCGACGAAAATTGGATATAAATATTTTTTTCTTTTATTTTTTAAACTCATTAAAACTTTGAACTTTGAACACGTGGTGAGCAAAGTGAGAACAGCTGAGGTCAACAATTCACGGGAGGGGGAAAACGAAAAAAAAAAAAATACGAGACCGCCAGATTTGCGGCTGTTGGATTTCACTCGATATCATTTTCATACACTCTCATTCTCTCTCTTGGTCCAATTAATAACCATCTTTGTCACTGCTGACCGATCGTGTCAGGCAATTTTTCAAACACGTGATAAAAAAAAGAAAAAAAAAAAGCCTCTTCGAGAAAGTCTCCGCTATTGAATTTTCCTGAGTGAATTTCTTCAACGACCGTGAAAAGAGAGAGAAAGAGAAGAGAGAGAGAGAGAGAGAGAGGGAAAAAAAAGAATCTACGAGGACGAAATATTGAGAATTAAAGCGGGGAAAAAATTGTGCCAGGACGAGCTAATTTACTCGAGGACAGAATGGAATTTTATCCCAGTACGAGGTCAAATTGCCATTAATTGCAACTGGCAGAATTATTATTTTTTCTTTTTTTTGTTTAAATACAAAATCTTTTTTAAAGATTAAAAAGTGATCGAAAAGATGACGGACTATGAGAGAATTCGGCTCGTAGTGATCGGAGCAGCAGGGGTCGGCAAGAGTGCAATAATAAGACGTAAAAAAAAAATTATTACTATTATTATTATTATTATTATTTCCCTACAAATTATTAATTAAGAGCTAAGACATACTCGTTAAAATTGAGCCAATCAGAATCTCGTATTGTCGGCTGTGATTGGCCCATTTGATGATTTCTAGCTATTGCTATTATTATTATAGAATTTTCTGTGTTAAGGTCTTCTCGGTCAGGGATTTACCGAGAGATACAGGCCAACGGTGGAGGATCTTTACTCGAGAGAATGCATTCTCGGGACGTTAACCTTGAAGGTTGACCTGCTGGACACTGCAGGTGAGATATATCGCGGTTAATTGATTTATTTATTTTTATTTATTTTTTTCTATTAAAGAATTTTTTTTTTTCTCTTTTTCTTTTATTTTATTGAAGAATTATTTTTTTTGTTTTATTAAAAAATTATTTTTTAAAGGTGACCTGCAATTTCCAGCCATGAGAAGGCTCAGCATAGCGACAGCTCACGCTTTTTTAATGGTTTACGCGACCACCTCATTGCCGAGCTTCGAATGCGTCAAAAGATGCTTCGAGGAGGTCAGAGAGCAACGTCCTGATTTTCAGGTAATTAAAAAATTTCAAATTTCATGAGGTTGAACGTAATTATTTTAATTTTTTGAATTAATTAAAATTAAAAAAAAAACATTCAAAAACAGGAAATACCCATCGTCGTGGCTGGAAATAAAGTGGATCTGGCAAATACAAGACGAGAAGTCCCAATCGAAGACGTTAGTGAATGGTTGTTTTGCGAATTGCCAAAAATTCGTGGCAAAGTAATGGAATGCTCGGCAAAGGACGATTATAATATTAAAGATATATTTCGATGTTTCGTCACGTTATCGAGAATAATGCCAAAAAATCCAACGGGCGAGGCTGATGAGTCTGGACTGAGAAGACGATGTTCGGCTTATGGTTCACGACGGTAATCGATCATTTATCAATTTAATCAATTTAATTTAATCGATTTAATTTAATCGATTTAATTTAATCAATTTAATTTAATCAATTTAATTTAATCAATTTAATTTAATCGATTTAATTTAATCGATTTAATTTAATCAATTTAATTTAATCAATTTAATTAATTAATATCATATGTTGAAAATTAAATTTGAACTTGAATCCTCATTATCAAAATTAAAACTTATGGAAGAAAATTTGGATTTTTTTTTTTTTTTCGCTCTTTCAGATCGGGCAGCCCAAACGGCCGAACCGGAAGTGCCGGCTCGGTCTGTCCACCGCAACAATTAATGGCCGCTCAAGGCTCGAGCGTTGTGACAGTAGCCGAGGAGGTTAAGAGCAAACCGCGAAGTCGAAGTCTCATAAGACGAGCATCGAGAAAAACTAAACAACAGATTCGTGATTCTCACGCTGATGATTGCAACATTTCCTAAGTAAAATACGCGCAAATATAAAAAAAAAAAATTAAAAAAAAAAAACAAAAAAAAAGGCCGTGTGATAACGGACAATTTCAGGAATAAAATGAAATTTTGTCATCATGTATATGTACACAAAAATGACTAACAAAATTTCGCAGAATCATCCACGAATAAATGATTCTCTACTTGTGTAAAAGAAAAAGGGCCGCCCTGCACGAAAAAAAACGTCGATCGGCCAAATAAACGTGGCATGAAAAGTGGGAAGAAAAAGAAAAAAAAAAAAAAACCTTTCCGACGAGTCTCACGAGAGACGAGAAACTTGCGAGTCAAATTTAACCGCTGCTCGAGAAGCAGAGACACCATTTTTTTTTAAGGGATAATAAAATGTAACAAACAAAAAGAATAAGAAAACTGAGAAGAAGAAAACGAAAAAATGGAGAAAAAAAGACTCCGAGGGTTAAAAATCTATGGGGACGGAGGGGATGATTTCGACTAAAGTATTATAAAGTAGTGATACAAAAAGTAGATAATAAAAAGTTACGAGATAAATTATGATTACCAAATCTTGAATATCACAAGTGAGAATCAAAAGAGAAAGAGAAGAAAAAGGAGCGAGAGAGAAAGAAAGAGGAGAAAAAGTAAGGAGAGAGAGAGAGAGAGAGAGAGAGAGAGAGAGAGGAGACAATGTAAAGAGCGAGAGAGAAAGAGGAGAAGAAGTAAGAGAGCAAAGATTTTTCATGACCCCGTGAGACAAAGAAAACTTCCAGAGGTCGCGACGAAGCATAGCGAGATGAGGTAAAACGGACTCGAGAGAAACAAGAGATAGATACAATGGAAAAAAATTTAAAAAAAAAAACAAAAAATAAAGAAGCAGAACAACAACTGCGAGAGCGAACGTCTTTTTCACTGCGAGATCAAAGGGAGAAAAATTTGCTCCCTTCCACTTCTCGGTAAGACCTCCAGATGACCTCAATCGCACTATGGACACGACCACATTCTTCCTATACGAGAACACGCAAACTGAGCGAGAGAGAGAGAGAGAGATGAAAAATTCAAGTAGAAAAAAAAAATAATTTAAAAAATGCTGCAACCCTTTTTCGTTTTTCCATCTCGACAAAATTTCAATAATTATTAACGCGTGAAAATTTTTCCAAAGCAAAAAATAAAAAAAAATTAATCGGTTAAAAGTGCTCTTGTGAAATTTTATCTAATAGCAAAATAACGCGACTAACGAACATTGAGGAGGGAGGTTGGCAGGAAGATGTGGGGGGGGGGGGGGGTAAAAAATTGGCTGAGTGAAAGATTCGTTAAATTGTATTAAAAAAAACGCTCGTTGGTGAGAATTTTCGGTGCAAAGTATAATGTAATTGACCAGGAAGTGGCGGAGGGGGGGGGGGGGGTGGGGTGGAGGAGGAGGCATAACAATGAAGATTCGAAACTGAGCTGGCAAAAAGGAGAATGGAAAAATGGGAAAAGCGTGTCCAATTATAAAAGCAAGCAGAGAGACCACACAGAGAATGAAAGGGAGAAAAGTACGAATAGTATTCTGTATATATATATATATATATATATATATATATATATGCGAGCTTTGCTACGTTTGCTTTCTTGCGGTAAAAGAGTAACTCTGGCGAAAAATCGTTGGCTCGACTTGTCTGTTTGTCTTTGAACGTTTCTCGTGGTTATTACGGCAACAGAGAGAGAATTAGAGAGAGAGAGAGAGAAAGCTAAAACTTTTTCGTATTTTTGGCGACGAAGAAGATAAAAGTAGAATAAGGAAAGGTCCGAGAATGAAGAGAAAAATTATGATAGAAATACCAAGAACTGGAGAAAAGGACTTATACTGTATATAAGCCCTTTTCTATATATATATATATATATATATATATATATATATATACACCATAGTTAACTTAATTACATACTTGGAAGGGCTCAAATTGAAAGAGCTCTCGAGAAAAATTCAAACGACAAAGTCTTACCGGTCTCTTTTATTCATTTCCTACGGTATATTTAACAATATATAGATATATAAATATACACACAAAATACCATGTATATAATTGACATAAGTGTGTTGCAAACTCGTGAAGCGACCAAGCGAAGTTAATTATCTCGCTTTCTCGTCACGAAGGGGAACAGGGGAAAAGGATGAAAGAGTGGAAAAGCGAGGAGATTGCAGGGACATTGGAGGAACATTGGAGGACATTGGAGGAAGAAAAAAAAATGATATACCCTTGAAATTACCAACATCAGTTGATTAAAAAGTTGATGGAAAGTTTTTTTTTTTTTGGGATTAAAAAAAAAAACGTCTTCACCAGTGAGACGAGTTGATTCGCAAAGGAGACAGGACGAAGATTCTTCCCGTAATATCGAGAAAGTTTTATGTCGATGAGCAGGCAAGGAAAACCGTTACCCAGAGTCGAGGCTAACGAAATGAATTTGATTATTTCCTTGCTTGACGAGATAGACTATTTTTTTTTCTTTTTTTTTTTTTTTTTGACGTCAAGGTCTTCTGACTTTTACCTTATATATTTTTCAGCCATTATGGATTTTAGAATTCATTCTAATCGATCAAGGTGTTTACACTTCCGGATAATTCTTCCATCGTCTATCCAACCCTAATTATTTTTTCGTAAGAGAGCTAAAGTTCTCTCTCTCTCTCCCTCTCTCTCTCTCTCTCTATTGTAAATTAATCAGGGATCAAAGTGAGAATCATTTAGAAAGAAAATGTACGAGTCAAAGTTCCGGAAACTCGCTTGACCAACCGGAAATGAGGAGAGAATTTTTTTATTTCTCGTTTTTCTAATCTCAGACGTGGAGAGAAGTGAGATTTTTTTTTTTCGAAAATTCGAATCTGAACGAGCAAGCTTTTATTTTGGGGTTTATTCGCTGATTAAACAGATTTCGAGTTTTTCATCTTTCCCGAGAATTTTATTAATTATGCGATGAATAAACAAGTGAGAGAAATTTTCAAGGAAAAGACTCGCAAGTCACAGAATTTTTTTCAAAAAGCTCTCTCTCTCTTTCTCCTTCGCTCTCTAACTCTCGTCGTTTCGTAAAGTTTTACAGATAAAAAAAATGGAATCGAGAGGGTGAGCAGAAATGATAAAAAAAAAAATGGAAGAGGAAAACAAAACGTGGGAAGCAAAAATTACCACCTGCCATGGGCCAATTTTTCTCAATAAGATTCACATCGTAGACGATTTATTTTGAATTGTAATTTCTTACGATTGGAAACCAAAGGGAAGGAATGAAATTGCTCGGGGGTAGTTTGGGGTGAAAATTCGTACTCTCGTGAGTCAAAGCTGAATGTCGAGAGACAGTGAGATAATATCACATATGTATATGTATATATATATATTTATATATATACACACATATATATATATATACATATATATATATATATATATATATATATACATAGAAATAAGGAGTAAATTTCTTATCATGGCAACTAACGAATGACGACATTATTAATAATTATTAATACCAAATTAATTTTATTTATGAAAATATTCGTAATAAACAGATTTACGATATTATTTGTCAATTTAATAATTTATTTTTAATGTAATAATTTTTATTAAAAAGAATTTGAATGATAATTTAAATAGTAAAAATTCAACATTTTATTTGAACTTTTGACTGTTGTGACGAAAACGAATTATTTTCTCGAGAGAGATAAAAAATTTCTTTGCCATGCATAAAAAATATGGCTGATTCTATGAAATATCAGCACAAGTTTGCACCTCATGGTCTCAGATTTGCTTGTAACTCAAGAATTCATTCACGTATATCGTCGTGATTTACGCATTAAAAAAAAAAAAAAAAAATATTTTTTTTACTGCTAATAAAAATAAAAAATAAAATAATTGGCAAAAAAATACTTTGTTATATGTAAATTCGAATATATACGGCGAAAATAAATAAATTTCTGATGTTAAATAGACGTAAAGGAGACTTCCAATCTGCCATGAAATATCGTCAATTTTTTAAATAGTTTCCATAAAAACAAATCAATTCTCTATATACCTCCACACCGAAATAATGAAAATACTCAAAATTTTTTTTTTTAATCGAATTAATTTTTTTATTATTTCTTCTTACAGTAAAAAAAAAAAGGTTCAATAATTTTTGGAAAATTGTCAAATATCAGTGGGAAGCATAAAGCGGTGTATAAAAATGTTAAAAACAAAAAAAATTTACGTATTTTTTGATATATGTGAACGAATTTTAAAATTAGAAAAGTAAATTTGAGATCTTGAGATTAAAAACCTATGCTGATATTCCGGATAAT
The DNA here is from genome assembly GCA_963669185.1 of Dyspetes luteomarginatus. NCBI lineage: Eukaryota > Metazoa > Arthropoda > Insecta > Hymenoptera > Ichneumonidae > Dyspetes > Dyspetes luteomarginatus. The sequence goes on from OY769903.1 coordinate 4,249,463, forward strand.
TAGACGTATATATATATATATATATATATATATAATATGAAATGTAAGTAGAGTAGATAATTTAATCAGAGGGTATTTAGATAAGAGACCGGAAATCCGACGGGGTATCGAATATCCTGGCTGGCTGTAGTCGAGATTATATTTCTTTGGGCCAAAAAAAAAATCACCTCTCAGGGACATTCTCATGGGAATGGGAAATATAAATAATACTTTTTTTTTTTTGTTTTTTTTTTGAGAGGCACAAAATCAAAAGAGAATTTGAGCGATTTTCAGGCTGCCCGATATCCCCTCGGAAAATTATCACGCGACAAAAATTATAACTATATATAAGAATAATTTTAATGTTAAGAAAAAAATTCAAAATACACGCTGAACCGATGCACGAAAGGGATTGATATAGAAACATTAATTTTCAAACGACAATTGCGCGGGGAGAATTTTGAAAAAAAATATATACACAAAAAAATCCGACTTGAAGAGTTTTCGAGAAAAAAAAAAATCCGACAACTCCAGATTTATTATAACGTTTATGATTAATTATTATTACGATCGTGAGATAAGATTAAAAAATAATAATTAATATAAAGCTACGATTAATATTGATGTACATCATCATCATCATCATCATCATCATTTTATGTAAATCGTAAAATATGCACAAAAATAAGTGTTTCATTGAATGTGCATGAGTTTTATTGCGATTTCGTGGCCGTTTGCCAGCTTTAAGGCACATCGACATTATCGATCGATTTATCTTTAATAATGATAATAGTAATAAATAATAATTAAGTCTTCTGGGAGGCGCAAAAAAGCCCAAGAAGTTGTGACCGCGATACCTGTATCGTTTCGTATCGATCGTAAAAAAAAAAAAATACAACACAAAAAGACGAGCCTGCTCTCTCGTCGTCGATCGATTCAACGATGTCTCTTATTATTACATTTAGGCAGATTATATACACACACACACACATATATATATATATATATATATATATATATATATATATATATATATACATATATGTATATAACATTTAAAAACAAAAATACGATTAGTTGATAATGATATGTCGTAACCGTCCTGTACTCGAGGATTTTTAAAAATGTTGGCAGTAATTGGAGAAAGAGAGAAAAAAGTGGTGGAAGAAAGGGAGAGAGAGAGAGAGAGAGAGAGAGAGAGAATCGAAAAAAAAAGAAAATAAGAAAAATATCATTGGGGTATTCTAAATTAATGACGAGAACGAAATCGTTGAAACGTCCACAAGGTCATTTTTATCCACGATGAAAATTCATTGATTACTCAATTAATGATAAATATAATTGGAAAAACAAGCATATAATTAAAACACGAGAAATTAATTGCATTAAAAAAAAAAACAAAACAAAAAAAAAGAAAACGAAACGCAGAATATAAAATAAAATAACTTCGCAAACGTTTCATAACCCTCTCGATCATCAGCAAAAAGATCGAAGGATTTATGGTGGGGCAGAGAAAGAGGGTGGTGGGGGAGGTTTTTGTATTTTTGAGACATAAAAGGGCTGCTGTGAGGAGCCAGAAGAGTAAAATCGTCTAAATAACGTATATACAACGTAATGATGCTTCGTAATGAAAATACGTAAACATAAATAATAAATATTATTATCATTATTATATACCTATCGGTGCACCCGATGTGCAGCAATGAAAAAAAAAAAAAACAAAAAAATCAATTCATTTTCCCTCATGCCAAGCTATAATTGCACACACGACTCTCCTCTCGCTTTATTCAATCTCTATATGACGACCAATTTTACACACAAACTGATGTAATCACGAAAAAAAAAACAAAAAAAAAGAATAGGAGACAAATGAATAATTTGTGCTAATTGTAATTGGTTATAAAATGTATTTTCAAAAACGTCGCTATTGCACAGCTCCAATATGAAATATTTATCGATAATCAAATTGCCCAAATACACTTATTGTGATATGGCATGCGATAAATATATTTTAAACTATGTGGGATTAAAAACAAACAAAAAAAATGACAGAAAAAAAAACGGACTGAATATCCTAATATTCATGAAAAGAAATTGTCACGTGACCGAAAAAATTCAAGTGAAAAAAATATATGACATACAATTTATTTGGCCGAGAAACGGCCTCTATGGGATAATGCTATATATATATATATAATTTTTTCCGAAAGTTTTCGAGACGCAAATTCAAATATGGCGAAAAGCGAACAGAGACGATGAAAAAAAATGTAGCAGCATTTAAAACTTACGTTTTTTTCCAATGTTTTGTGATTGTTTTGGTCGTTTTAACGACCAAGCAGTGACGACGCATCGATGGGCCGTTGAATTTTCGACAAAATTGTTCACGCACAGTCTCTCGAAACACTTAACTCTTGAACGATTTTCGCGATAAACACACTCTGACTCATTAACGGAAGGCAAATCATTCGAATGGGGCAGATAGCAAGTTTTCTTTTCATTTAATTAGCACTGCGAGTTGCTAATTTACAATATTATGATACACTGGAGACGCGAGGACGCGACAAACGTTTCGTATAATTTATTTTTATTCATAGAGAAACACGCTCGACACACCGTTTGCTCCGACCGGCGGCCGTTGATGAATTCAGACGAAACGCGATGCGCGCGCACCCTCAATCGGACATTCGGGAAAACATTACTCCCCGATCTTGTTCGTTCGCCCGATCTTTACAAAGAACCGTTTCACGTAAAATTATACACAAGAGACACGATGTTTTGACGGATATTTAATAATTCGATAGTGAACATAACGAATTTACTTTATTATTGTTTTGTTTTTCTTATTCTACACCGCGTGTGAGAAAATTTCAAATTATTTACACAACTGTCCGTGTGGTGGCAGCACTTGCGTCGCTTGCCGCAAACTTGTCATCTGTTCGCGACGCCCGCGCGGTGAAAGTAAAAAGTTTTCGATCGTTTTTCCATAAGATTATTGTATTTTTGTATCGAACCTTCTCGAATTAATACTTTATGACAAAATGGTAACAAGGATTCAGCCAGAGACTAAATAAAATAACAATTAATTCGATATTGTTAATTCTCTCGATTGATTTAGTCGGTTAAAATTAAATGAGTGTGTGTCGAGAAACTGAGTAAAAAGCAATCACGTCGAAGATCAGCTGGTTGACGTAAGTAAACTTGAATAATTAATTACCTCGACACTTTTGGAAAATCAACTGAATTCGAACGTATAGGGGAAAAAATAATATGCAGAAATTTTGATCATCTATATATATATATATATATATAAATTGAATATAAACATCATATATTTTTTTCACGTGGATTTGATTATGGAAAACCATCTCGATGTCATTGATAAATGTTTAATCCGTCTGTAATTCCGAATTTCACAAATCTATCCTCACTTACATACATATATATATATATATGTGTATATTCCTCTACTTGTACTGATATTATATTAATTGGGAAATTGCAAGTGTCGCCACGCCATCTGATAGATACATTTCAACTACTCTCTCCTGGCCATTCTAACCTACAATTTTTTGTAAAAATATTATTCAATGCATTATTTAATCTCCATTCTAAGAAAATTTTTGCCATAAAAATATTCATCGATACTATCAAAAATTTCTCATTTATCAAAGTTTTTAAACTTTTGAAGGTTTTCAATTTTTCAACGGCCATTTCCCAATTACAATTCCTCGAGAGTGAAAACGAGAATAAGCTAAAATTACCAATCAAAGGAATAAAAACAAAAATGAAACAACTAAAAGTCACTATAAGATATTCTCGTTTGCCCCAATTTAAAACTCTATTTTCCGTAAAAACACAAAAGAAAAAGATTTCTCGATTTAAAAAAAAAAACAAAAATGATACCATATATCGATACGAACCATATATCGATACCTCGATACCATATATCGTAACGAAAAAATTCTATTGTAACTTTTTCTCTGTACTTAATATAGCGAATAAGCACTGTAGGCTCTTGAAAATTTTCGCGCACCCTCTCGCAATCTAATTAATTATCGCTTAGTCGACAAAAAAAAAAAAGAAAAAAGCACATCCATAAAAAAACAAAAACGCCGCGCACAACCTCGTGCGAGAAATTGCCCATTAAATGGTCAAGTAAACAAACGAAAAATAATAAAAAAATAAAAACTATATCGATATTATTAATAAAATTTATAAAAGTATTTTCGTGAAAAGAAAAGAGATATGAGTGATTGAATAAAATCGCTTGGAATATAAGCCGCGAGTATCGATATAAAATTGTAATAATGTAATATTTACGGTACTTGAGACCAAATGAAAAAAAAAAAAGAAAAAGAAAGATGAAAAAAAAAAAACGGAGTCAGGATAAAAGGGGTGTGAGAAATACGAGAAATGATTTTTTGTCCAACTTTCGAATTTATTAAAAAATAAAAGCACCCCAAAAAGCACCGAACAAAAAATTAGAATGAAAAAAAAAAAATGGAAAAAACTAAGATAGTTCTCGAATCTCTTAGTGTCAGTACTCTAAATCTACTCTCGGTATTTACTTGTGTAAAACAAACATCGCACCGTGTCTCCTCCGGCTAATAATTATCCCGTCTTTTCTGCTATAATTACGACTATACTATATATATATATATATTTAAAAAAAAATACCTAAATACCTTCTCGACGATGGTAAAGAGGAAAAAAAAAAGAAAAAAAAAAGACGATGACGAACAAGTGAGGCGAGAAATATGAAACAAATTCACCAAAGTTGTACAATATTGTTTTAATGAAACAATAATAGAAAGACGAAAAGTGATTTAAGATATGTCAATAAAAAATAAATAAAAAATCATTTTAAATGAAATTTCTACGAAATAATTTAATTCGTCGAATTTTTAGATGTTAAAAAAAAAATAGGAATTTGCCAATAACGAATAGAGCTGAGGCCAACCAGTTGTGTCTACTGACTCGAAAAGTTATTCATTTATTCGTTAAATTTTTGGGGTCGATGAGATGAGTGCTCAGTGGCTTCTCGATAACAAAGCCACATCGATTCTACTCTCGCCTGTCGTTCTCCATCCATTATTTTTTGCCTATAGTATCGCTGGATTAGTTTTTCTTTTTTTTTCTTTTTTTTTTAACGTCGAGCTCTCACCGTGCTGATAAAACATTTTACAGGCCAACGGGTGCCCTGATTGCAATATCGTTAGCTATTCCCGAGAGCTCGTCAGTCCTGCTTCGTTGACCGATGAACCTTTTTTTCTCTACCCTCCACCCCCGCCTCCACCCAAATATCCATGGATTAACTCTTCGTCCCATCAGTCGAATTTTGGGGTGAACATTTTTTTTTTCCTGACTTGGCGAAAAATTATTAAATTTTTTTTTTTCATTTTCTTCTTTTACAAATATTGAATGGAAAATTGAAAAATATTTTGGCGGTTTGCTCAAATTATATAATAAAAATAAATAAATAAAGAATATCGTAAAAAAATCAGAAATAATCAATGAAAAAATTTCCCATTGAGCGTTGATAATTTATTGAAAACATTTATCTCATGTACATCAATTTAACGGGTTGAAGTTTATTCATTTTTTTTTTTCGTAAAGTAAACTTCGAATTGGAAAATTCTCAGAGAAAAGGCATGAAAACCAAATTAATGAATATCGTAAAAAAATCAGAAATAATCAATGAAAATTTTTCCCATTGAGCGTTGATAATTTATTGAAAACATTTATCTTATATACAAATCAACGAGTTGAAATTTATTCCCATTTTTTATCATACAATGAGATTTCGAGATTTCTCGAATTACGAGGTGAAATTGCTTCTCGAATTTATTAGAATGCGATTAATCCTGTGCTGAAATTGCCGAAACGTTAGAATTCGTATCGGAGTTGCATCCATTGTCATTGCCATGAAATAGATAATCGAAATGACGAACGTAGGACTGACAGTGTTCGCCACGTGTGAACGATGTCGTGTTTCTCAGTCTCATGTTGCGTTGCTCGAAAAATTTGAAGACCGAGTGAAAGAGGGTCGAGTCGTTTGATCCTTTGGCAGCTTCGAGAAATTTTCTCGCTGATACCTGATCGGTCATCCCGACACTCCTCACGTATCTGTTTAATTCCAAATTGACGAAAAGGAAAAAAAAAACAAATCGTATTTTTACTCGAAAAAAATAAATAATCGATTATCGATTTTTACTCGAAAAAAAATAATAATCGATTTTCAATTTTTTCTTTTTTTTTCATTCATACCTCAGAGCTGGCAATATGTGACCCTTTGACAATAAAACTTCGATTATTTCCTCATGGGCATTCCCGAGACGTTTTAGCATATCAAGAGCCAATTGATGAGCGGCCGGATAAAGATTTTCCAATGACAATAGCAAACATGCCAGAGGCTTAGAATCCGCGACCACATGATATTGCAATAATTGGTGAAGTTGATAATAAGCTTTTCTCTGAACCAGAGTCGTTATGACAAGCTCGTGAAGATAATGCTGTACGGGAATTCCATGCTCAGCCAGAGATCTGTAATATTTAATATTAAAAATTATTTATTATCGGATAACTTAAAAATGAGCTAAAAAAAATTATACTGATTTGGTTTTTTTTTTTTTTCTCACTATCCATTCACCTTATATACTCGAGAAGTACCCAAATGACCATTTTTGGCTCTATCGTATCACCGGGAAATTTTGATAATATGTGAGTATACATATCGCTCTGATCCAACAACAATTTATATGGCAAATTTTCCGCAGCTCCTGTAGTACTCGAATTTTTAATACTATTCTGCAATGGCGTTCCCATCTGTAATCCATCAGATACACTTCGTCACGAGGATTTGGGGAATGAAATTATTTTTTTTTTACTTTCCTCGTAGGTTCTTTAAATTTGAAAAAAAAAAGATTAAATTTTTGTGTAAATTTGTGTGACAAATTTTTACTCAATAATTGAAAAAATTGTGCAAGATGGAATCTCAGATATTTCTGGCAACAAAAATTAAAAATATCATGAATTCTGGGCTGTAACAATATCTGTAAAAATTGTGGTAAAAAAAAAAAGGGAAATTACTTCACTCGTGCTTTTTTTTTACTGCTTTTATGTTTTGAAACTTTGCCCTTTGAGGACAGTAAAAAAAAAAAAATGACGAAACTACGAGAGAATTTTAAAGAAAATCTCTCGCAACTTACCTGACTCTGAATCTCATTCTCGAGGTAATTTCGATAAACGGCGTTGAGCTTGTCAAATATAGAGGGCATGTCTATCAATCTTTTTGACAAATCAAAACCAACAAAAGTTTGCAATACTTGAAGGAGTATCGGTTTGGCGTCTTTTCGTTGCATTAGAAATTCGACCAATTGTACTTTGTCTTGAATGAGACCTACCAATGATTCCAGACGTAATTCTATGTACCAAAGACATCCCAATTTTGCATCAATCACGATATTTGGCTGAAATACAACCCAATTTGGCGAATCTATTTCAAGCGTTAAAGAGAATTTATTTGAAGTAGAAAAAAAATCCTCAAATTCCATGAAAAATAACAAAGAAAGCCATGAATTTTTTAATGATTCCAAACGTAATTCTATGTACCAATCCCAATTTTGCATCAATCACGATATTTGGTTGAAATACAATCCAATTTGGCGAATCTATTTCCACCGTTAAAGAGAATTTATTTGAAGATGAGAAAAAATCCTCAAATTCCATGAAACATAACAAGAAAGCCATGAATTTTTTAATGATTCCAAACGTAATTCTATGTACCAATCCCAATTTTGCATCAATCACGATATTTGGCTGAAATACAACCCAATTTGGCGAATCTATTTCAACCGTTAAAGAGAATTTATTTGAAGATGAAAAAAAATCCTCAAATTCCATGAAACATAACAAGAAAGCCATGAATTTTTTAATGATTCCAAACGTAATTCTATGTACCAATCCCAATTTTGCATCAATCACGATATTTGGTTGAAATACAACCCAATTTGGCGAATCTATTTCAAGCGTTAAAGAGAATTTATTTGAAGATGAAAAAAAAATCCTCAAATTCCATGAAAAATAACAAGAAAGCCATGAATTTTTTAATTTTTCAAGCTCATTAACTGATGACCAGTTTCAAAATTAATGTTAAAAATTCAGATAAAATACAAAAATTTTATATAATTTTTTGCCATCATTATTATTATGGTTGATTTAAAAATATATATCTATAAATCGAGAAGAAATATCGGATCGTGTTTAACTTTTGAACTCGAAACTTATTGGTAATGAGCCGGAAATGTGATTTTGTCAATTGACTCGAAAGGATACACAATTGGCAGGGTTGAATAACTTGTTCGGAGAGCGTTGATCCTGGCACTTTCAAATTGTATGGTTTTATCGGTTTTGGTACTGCAACACTCGCATGATGCATTACAGTCCCATCGCTCACGCCCGACAACATTATGTCGAATATCATCGAGGTCTGACGAAAAAAATAAGAAAAAAATTTTAATTAACGAAAATCATTTTATTAATTTTTTTTTCTACGCGTTTCAACGAATAATTCAAATTCTCCACTCACTTTTGATGCTTGGTGATGAACAATTATGAGATTATCGACGACGTTTATCGCAAATCTGCCGCTCATATCGAGCTTGAGAATGTGACTTTTTTTTATCGTCAACATTCTGTAAATAAATTATTTACACATATATAGATTTTTGTTTTTTTTTACTCCAAATTTATCATTATTTTTGTCCAAATGGACACTGGGCTTATGATAAGGGGAAAAAAATGAACGTACTTATGAACGGTATAAACGCAAACATAAGCAGTGCCAACAGCACGATTTACTCCTGGCTGATGTCGCAATACAATTATACACGGAGTTCCATAAAGTACTGCGAGAGCCACATCACGCTCGGAAACTGCTAATTTTCCGGGTTTTGTCGCTGTCGCCTCCACTGTAACGATTTCATTTAAAATTCCGCTTTTATCGACCGAGGTAAACAAAAAAAAAGTACTCGGAAATTCTCAACAAACTCACTCTCGAATTTTGTGATTTTGTGAAGATTTCCAGGCGTTATGTGGAGTGCCTGCATCTGATTTCCTATTGTACCGGAAGACAGGAGAATCATACAACTACGGGGACAAAATACGTACCAATTGACACCCAAACTGAGGCATTTTAGAGCCCTGACATTTCTTTTCGCCGGATTTACCTGCAACGAAGCGACAATTTCCATTCACCCAAAGGATTTTTTTGTTTTTTAATTCTTTTGTCAGGAATTTTTGAATTTTGTAGATTATAAAGCAGCCCCCCCCCCCCCCTCGCCCCACCTCCTGTCCCCGGGGAAATGGCGGAAAATATATATCCGAAATGTAGAAATATTGAGAATATAATAAATGCGTTCGAAATGGAGAGCTTTTTTGTCGCTTAATACGCCCACGATATATTTCACATATATCTTTGATACTTATTTGATATATTTTAGGCCAAAATATATTTTTCATACAGCCGGGATATAAAATTTTTCGACAAAAATATATTTAATATATCGAAAATATTTATTTGATATATATATCGAACATATATACATTTTTTTCCACCTGGAAAAACTGTACGGAAAAAAATGCATTCGAAATAGAGAGCTTTTCTTATCGCTTAATATGTCAACGATATATTTCACATATATCTTGGATATTTATCTGATATATTTTAGGCGAAAAAATATTTTTCATACGAGCTAAAGATATTTTCGGGAGATACAAATTTTTTATGAAAATCTATTCAATAAATCCGACGATATATCTATATATATATATATATATATATTCAAAATATAATTCTGTTCTGTTGGGAAACAACTTACCAGAAACAATTCGACACCGTGATCGGTAACGAGCAATATTTCATTGCCGTGAGTCCACACAAAACCTTGAATAGTCGCATTCTTGCCTTTGCAAGATTGCGTATATTCAACATTGTCCAAGCCCGTGGTGGACGAATAATTGACAAATTCTACAGAAGTGTTTGTTCTCTGAATAGCAAGAATGTTCATTGAGGGTGAAAATTTAATAGAAATTACTGGACCCTTGTCTTCCATGCGAAATGTTATGTTTTGATCGGGTCCTTTGACCAAAACTCCGGTGACTCCACCGGAACGCACGGCAAATACCTGGAATTAAGGAATCGGCACTAATAACCATTTGCAAACCGCGCAATCGATCGGTTTGCAACATTTTTCCAAAATCACGAATGCATTGTTGAAAAATTAATTAAAATTCGTTACCGACTGAGTGGAAATTGCTCTGTTGGTAAGAAATCTTTTTTAAAACAATTTCAGTTATAATTTCATACAATTTCTCAAAAACGAATTATCAGACGATCCATTTGTTTATTCGGCGTTTACTAATTATTTCCTTTTTTTTTTCGGAGTGACATTTTTTTTACCGACCGAGCTATTTCGCCTATTTCGATAAAAGTACATTTTTACAAATTCCTGAGCAAAAAAGATAGATAATTATCCGCAAATTTGAATAAATCCTCAAGTACAACTTCCTCGCTTACAATATTAAAACTAGAATGTTTTTTTAATCATAATAATATAATATATATATATATATATATAATGTACATTCTACTCGTCCATGAAGCCAAAACACGTTAAAACACTAAAATCTAAATATCTCTCATTTGTCGTACGGAGATAAAAAATTGAATAATTTTAGGTTAGATTAAAAAGCTTCTTAAGTCCACTCACTTGCTGCTTGGAGTCATCGAAGAAAACATTAGTAAGGCTGCTGACAGACTCGAACCGCACAGGATCAGCTGACAATTCTAAATAAAAATCGTCGTTTGCCTCGTTCTCGACACCGCTTTCCATCTTCTTGTTCGTTTAAACACTTTTTTTTTTTGACACTTTACGTATATCAGTTTGACACGCACAATTCACGAGCACAACAAAAATGATAAGGAAAAGAAGAATGAAAAAAAAAAAAAAAAAAAGTGCTCTAGCAGGTGAATTTCTCTCGCGGAAAATTTCGCGCGATTTATCCGTTCGATGGCGCCACTGGCCGGATATAAGCGAGTGTCGGGAGCATTGTGGCCGACAATGGCGACGTACCGACGAGCACTGTCATCGCAAAGGGAGAATCATGAGAAACGACGACGGTCGTAAGAGGGCACGCTTGGTCGTATTGAGTGTTGTCGAGGCGATAAAATGGCGGACGGTGCTACGGCAAAAGGGCAGGGACGTCGAGTGCGATAAGGAGCGAATTTTTCAGAACCGAGAATGCGATTTTCGCGATAGAGACACGGGCGAGTCGTCTCGATCGATGTGTGTTGTGTTAAACGTGTGTTCGCCCATTAATTCTCAATTGAACGCATTTTGAGAACCCTCGTGCGTGAAACAATTCCAAGTGTGTGATATCGCGCGACAAGTTTAACAACGAGAGAACAAGAGAGAGAAAAGGAGCAAAAAGGACAGAGAGAGAGAGAGCGTGGAGGAATAGAAGAGAGAGAGAGAGAGAGAGAAAGAGAATCGACGTGTGTTCGAAACGAGCAGTTCGCGGGCCAAGTGACAACAATACAAAAAGGGCTTGCCGGAGGTAAACACAATCTTGATTTATTTTTCTTCCTCTAATTAATAGTTTCTGAGCTTTAGATCACGTACGAGACTCGGGGCAATCCTAAAGTTACTTTTTAGTCTATCCATTGATTTTTTTGTTCACTCGAGTTTCTTTTTTGTTTTTTCTTTTCGTGATAATATCGCACGTTGGCTCGCTTTCGGGCTTTCTTTGTCCGTGCACAAGAGATATTCTCCATCAATCAGCGTTTTATCTACTCTCCCATTACGTCTGTGTGTCCGCGTTGCTCGTCTAACTCGCGTCAGCCACTTGTGGCCATCTATACACTCGCTAAGGGTTTTTTTTTTTAGATCATTTTTTTTTTTCATTTGTTTCTCGCATTTCGATGAAAAATCGAGTATGAGATTTTTTCGCATCGTAATTTTTTGGCCTTTTTCTCCAAACTGTTTCGCGGGTTATTTGAGGGCATCGAGAGCCACAAAGATTACTCGCGAGATTAAAGATCCGACGAAGCGTAACGGAGAGACCCTTTAAAGGGACCGTTATCTTCGTCCAGATGGCACTCGAGAGCGCAATTGTGCTGCGCATGCGCGCCACTGCACAGATCCTACGTGTACTGCAACATTATTATTTAATCTCGTGCGTTTTTCTAATCATTTTTAAAAACATCTTTATTTTTTATTGCTCTATTTTCAATCGTTTTGTTTAACATTTGGCTATCGTGACAATTTAACGAATTATCGCAAAATTTTTCATTTAAAAATTAAATTTTCGTCGGAGCGGTGAAAAATTAAATTTGCTAATTTTTCGTCCTAAATTCGATCTGAAGTTCGAATACAAATTCTATATTTAAGGCCTGAAGATTAAACTTATGACGAAAATTTTAATCCCTGACAAGTTTTAGCACGGAATGAATATTTAATTTTTTGAATCATCCAAAATCGCCATTTTCACTCAACTCAATGTGTCCAAAGTCATTGTGGTCTCTTGAATTTAAATTTCAGAGTTTTACGATGCTCTTGTAGATCCTGCACGTAAAAGCGTCAAAGCGTCACCATTTCGGAGAGAATTTAGTTTCTAAAAATGCAAAAAAATGATTACAAGAATTTTTCCATAGAAGAGATTTTTTTTTTTGCTAATTTTCTGGTCTCAATTGAATAAATTAATAAATATAATCGAAGCTAAATGATCGATCGAGATTTTAGGGGGAAAACGTGGACTTGTCTAGGAAATTGTTCTTCACTCTCCAAAGATATTGAGAGTCTTTTGAATTTAAATATCAGAGCTAAAAACTAAATCATCACGATTTCCAAGAGAATTTAGTTTCTAAAAATGCAAAAAAATGATTACAAGAATTTTTCCATAGAAGAGATTTTTTTTTTGCTAATTTTCTGGTCTCAATTCAATAAATTAATAAATATAATCGAAGCCAAATGATCGATCGAGATTTTAGGGGGAAAACGTGGACTTGTCTAGGAAATTGTTCTTCACTCTCCAAAGACATTGAGAGTCTTTTGAATTTAAATATCAGAACTAAAAGTTAAATCATCACGATTTCGAAGAGAATTTAGTTTCTAAAAAATGCAAAAAAATGATTACAAGAATTTTTCCATAGAAGAGAAATGTAATGATTTTTTTTTTGCTAGTTTTCTGGTCTCAATTGAATAAATTAATAAATATAATCGAAACTAAATGATCGATCGAGATTTTGGGGGAAAAAAAAACGTGTCCTGTTGAAAATTAAAAAAAAAAAATCTGGGACTTGTCTAGGAAATTGTTGTTTACTCAGATCTTGAGGTTTAGAATATACGACGTGGCGTGTCAACAGCTTGCAGATAAAGATCCAGAGTCGAGAGAGACTCGATGGAGGTGGGTCGACCGAGCCAGAGAACGATGCCAAAAAGATAGTGTCAACTAAGCAGGGGAGGGGTGGAGAGGGGGGGGGGGGGGGGTCAGGCCCAATAGCCAAGTGGGGAACTGCAAGTTTGGCTTTGGAAAGCCATTAAAAGCTCAAAGAGCAATGGAAGTTTTGTAAATTCGAAGGAAGATGTGAAGGAAGAGGCGAAGAAGGAATGAAGCCACAGAAGAAGGCTGTCGTTGGCCAAAAGGGGCAAAAGACGCCACCTAAAATAGCCAAAAAATATCGATCGTGCACCGATAAATTGTCTCAATCTGAGAAGAATAAAAAAAAAATTATTCAAGAAAGAAAAAAGCCCGACAGAGCAGAAGAAGAACGAAAGAAAAGTGAGATTGAGAGAAAGAAATTGGAACAGCTTGAGAAACGAAGAAAAATGGAAGAAAATAGGAAAAAGGCTGCTGAGGATAAGAAGAGAGAGAAATTAGAAAAAGCTGAGGAGAGCAAGAAAAAAGTATCCAAAGAGATTGAGAAGAAATGCGAAGGGTTCGATGAGAGAAGAGCGGAAAGGAAGAGCGAACAGATTGACGAGGAAACTGCAAATGACTCGAGTAACGGATCGAGCGAGAGTGCCACCAAGAAAAAGAGTCAAAAGTTTGAGGAGAAAGTCAAGACTGAGAAGCAAACTTTGGAGTGGAAGAAAAAGAACGACAGGAGACAGGAGGAGGAGAGAAAGAAAGTCCCAAAGGTTGATGAGATCGTTCACGACGATGATGATGATGATGATGATAGTGGAACGTTTAATAATCCTGGGAACGAGGAAAATTCTGTAATTGACGACAAGACGATAGAGTCTGGCAATTGTGGAAAGAAAAGGGCCAAAGAGGACAAGAGAAAAGAAACGAAAATTATTAAGCCAGAGTGTAAAGAAAATTCAAAGAGCCCCACGACCAAAGAGAAGAAAGTGGCGGAAGTTAAAAAGTCACCGGAGAAAGAGACTATTAAGAAGGTTGGAGGAACGTCTCCATCCCCAATGACAACGACGACGACAACGACGACGACGACGACGACGACGACGACGACGACACCGACGATGACGACGACAACGACGCCGACGACAATGACGACGACGACGACCTCGATGACCTCGACAACCTCGACAACCTCAACGGCGACCTCGACGGCGACGTTAAAAAAAGAAACAAAGGCTAAACAGCCAGGGCAAAAAAAATCAACGACGAAGAAAAGCGTTATTGTAAAAAAGTCTCATTCTCCATTGGCGAAGAAATTAATCGAGAAGAAATTGAAGCTAGTCAAAATGACGAGAGTGAACGAGGACGATAGGTCAGCTCAGGAAGATAAAAAAAATGTCGTCACTACATCTGTAATAGCCGTTAAATCGAAAAAGAAAAATATAATAAATTCGAAAGTTAAAGTAACAGATAAAAAGCCAAAATTGGGAAAACAAATGAAAGTAAAACTTCCACCGAAGAATGCAAAATTGAATAATGTTATGAAAAATGAAAAAATAAAAAAATTAACGGATAAATTGTTGACGAACAAGAGAAAGAACAATGTGACGGAGAATATTGAAAAATTGACCAACGAAACAATAAGTAAAAAATTAACGAGCAAAGAAGAGCCTATGGATGATTTGAAATTGAGTGGAATAAAACCGGAAATTAATGAAAATAAAAATAATGATAAATGTTGCGATTTGAAAAAATCAACAAAAATTCGAGGTAAAGTAACGACGAAGAAAATAGCGAAAAAGTCAAGTAAAACGACGACAACGACGACGACGACGACGAAGAGTCAACAGAGCGAGGAGAGCGATGAATTATCGACAAAATCAGAGGATGTTAGTCTCGAAGAGCTTATGAGGCAAACGAGAAATCACGACAAGAGCATGATAAATATGAGAAAGGAAAATGTCGATGGTCCGATTAAAATTGATTTGAAAGTTGAAATGGTTAATGGAATTGAGGAGAGGATAGTTTGTGGCGAGGCAAGTCCAACATCAGCCTCGGACTCCGAGGACAATTATGTCGATGAAATTGAATCACGTGGTCGTGGCAAGCAAAAAAGTATGGACAGACGGGTGGGCAAAGAGCGAGAGAGCTCACCGGACGAGAGAGCACGAAGAATGAGACTGTTTGGCTTCTGGAGCGGACCCAAACGACACAGAGTTGCATCGTTGAATGCCCTTGCCAAGGTTCATTGTCTATATGAGAATGAGGCCGGTGGTGTTTATCTTGGTGGTTTTTGCAAGCCAAAACCTGAGAAGGAAAAAACGAAAAAAGGGACAAAGGATGATGCCAAGGACGATACACCGGCCAAAAAGCCTAAAGAGAGAGAAAAAGATAAGGAAAAAGATAAAGAGGTTAAGAAAATCATTGATAAGACGAAAATTTTTGATAACAATAAGAGAAATTTACGCAATGTTCCTGGCCTTCGTGGAAAACATTGGGACATGGCGGAATCATCATCCTCATCTTCCACCTCGTCATCCGACGAGGATCCTCAGCCTGAAAAAAATTCCAAACGTACAAAAAAACGTAACACACCGAGGCGAAAAAAAATTCAAGAGGTCATGGACCTTAAGGATATGGTTGTTTGCAAAAGAATGGCGAGCTTAAACGCAAGTGCTATTCTCGCTGCTTCTTATTCCGATGAGAAAAATCTTCATGGCTCTTCGGCAACCGAAACATCGAGCGAATCTGAAGTCGATGTTGTTAAGAGAAGAAAATTTACGGAAACGGAAATTGAGAATAAACGAAAGCCGGGAAATCGTCAGGGTACGGGCGATACAGCCGAGGAAGTCATAAAACCGTCCAAGAAAGTCGTCATCGTCAACCAGGACACGGATGTTACTATCACCGGTTAGTTTGTATTTTATACTTTTACATGTTTCTTCTTCTTTTCTTCTTTCTACATCCTCCCTCTCTCTCTCTCTCTCTCTCTGTTTCTCCCTTCTGCCTCTTTTATCTATAAAAATTTATTTTATATTTCTTTGGCAAAACTTTTCTCAAAATCCTCAATTCCATGTACCAAAGAGACAGAGAGAGAGACTGGTGGGCTTTGCACTCGTCTATAATTTATTCTTTTTATCTCATCCAATGTTATAACGGATTCTCCTCTACGTCGACAGGTGTATACGTCAACCAGACACGATCAACCCATCACGAGGGTTTCTGCAGTATCGCTGGTATGCAGTACAGAATCAGTTCAACGAGTCACACACAAACGGCCGCTACTGCTGTCGCTGCGGAGCTTCACGAACAGGTGAGTGAAAACTCCTTTTCTTTTTTTTTTACATTCTTTAAATCTCTCTCTTCTTTTTTTGTTAAACGAACAAAAGCTTTAGAAATTAAAAACTTACCCATTACTTGTAATACTTTGTCTCAAATTTGAGAGAAGTTTGAGAAATTCGTAAATTTTAAGAGAATAATTTTCGGCTATTGTACTCAGGGCTAAAACATTTACATTATTTACAACCAGAGTCTGTAAAAGAAACGAAAAGCAAATTCGGAAATTTGCAACATCCTTCCTCGTGATTTTTTTCATCTAGTCGAAAATTCCCCTCGATGGCTTTCTCAATTATAATTTGCTCATAATGAAAGGTTTTTTTTTCTTTTTTTTTTGTTGTGGATTTACTGAAATTACTCGAAACGCTATGATCAAAATGAATGTCAGTTTTAAACGAGAGCAAATTATCATCAAATTTTAATTACGATATAGGTGAAAATTTACAAAAAGTAGAAAGATCGAGCCCTTTTTTTTGTTTTTGAAAAATTTTAAATACCACAAATCGTGACAGTCGTTAAGCCATTCTCAGGGATACAGGGAAATTCGTCAAGCCATTCTCAGGGATACAGTCAATTAAACTTTACAAACTCATCACATACACAAACGGACATTTTTTTTTTTTAAATACGATTTTTCATCTTTTTCGAATATTTTAAATACTCTGGTGGCATGAAAATGTCGAAAAAAACAAATAAAAAAATCGCAAAAACAAAACTCCCTCTATGAGGAATAAAAATAGAAAAAAATTCTACTATTCTATTTCTCGATTATTTTTGATTAAACAGCAAAAAGCAGAACAGCCCTGCAAATCTTACACACCACTTGGAGCTCTATCGTCGATGCAACCACCAGGAAGTCAGGCCAATCATCCCAACATGTCGCCTCGAAGACATTCTGCATTCTCTGCTCCGCATCAACATGGTGAGTAAAAAATTTGTCCCATTCGCATTATTTCGTAGTACATTTTACGATTTTTTTTTTTTTTTCGTATTATTTCGCCAATGACCAAATTTCTAGAATTTCATCGTTTCTACAATTAAAAATTGTAACTTACAACTTAACCAAAAGCTTAAGGGATAAATCGTGCCCTTTTTAATTTCGTCCCGCAATACATCGTCGTTCTTCATACCTACGCGAATACACACGCGGATCAAAACTAGGATTAAGTTCACGAGTTCTGTTTGGCCCCGGAGATTCTGCACTTTCATGCATACAAACGTGGCCAAATCTTTGAAGCTAAAAATTTTCCATGCCCAACGAATTTTCAGCTTCAATATGCCGGACAACAAAATTTCCAATTGAATGAAAAATTCCTTTATGCAAAATGACAAATATGTCAGAGAGTCCTCATGTGTTTGGGAAAATGAGAAATGTAGGACTTTGCTTTCTAGGACAAGGATCAGTTGAGCTGATCACGAGGCCGAATTCTCGCGATAAGAAAAACTTAAATTTCACACGAATCCTCTCAATTTTTCCTTTTTTTTTTCTTCTTATTATTTATTCTTCCCTCGTGTCCTGGTTTACTCTATCTTGCGTCTCTTTCAACTATCATTAATTTAGTGCCCTAAAAATTTGTGTTTTTCGCCTCTTCTCGGCATATCGTACGTCCCTGCGCCATCTGCGCGCGCATTCTCCTTCTCTCTCTCTCTTTCTCTCTCTCTCGTGGTTCTCTGAGCACACGTACTTTTACACCGGTGTGTCTCTTTGCTCTTTACGTCAGGATCCTCGTAGTTCTCGCTGACACTCCCGTCCATAACAAAACGCTCCGAGCTTCACGAAAGTGCAAAATCCTAAGGTAAAAATGCACATCATCGTTACATCGTAAATCTTTAATAATTCGTGCATTCTGTTTTAATAATTTTTTTTTTTAAACTATAATATCAGCTTCAAAAACGATAACATTAAAGCAAAAATCATTATGAATCGCTTAATTCGTTGCAAATATCGCTGATTACATATCAAAAAGATATCAAAGTTTCATATGCTCTTCGTAAAATAATTAAAAAAAAGAAATACTACAATTAAAACATTCCAATAGACCGCACTAGCGCCACCAGCGTCAACAAAGTGTACTAAAAACAAAAAATTGAGAGAAACGAAAGACTACACTGGCGTACATTATACGAAATTGCATACATACATATGTGTAGTAAAGTGTATTCTGCTGCTTCGTAAACACCGCATATTTAAGCCGTTCTTCTTATGTAAACTGTGTGTGGCACGCTACATCTTTAACTACGCAGTACCGCGCGAATATCAGAGCGTACATGTGCTCGACAAATGTGTGCACGTATGTAGTACATCATCAACTGCTGACGATGAGACTCGTGTATGAACACACATAAGCGTGTCAGGTCCACGGAGAAAACGTCGCAGTGTTTTACACGTACAGAGTGCACACATGACACGAAAGTTTTGTGTGTGTGTGTGTAGGTTTTGTAGCCTCGACGATTCTCTCATTTTCCGTAGGCCGACAGAGACAGAGAGAGAGAGAGAGAGGAAGAGAGGAAGAGAGGACTCACCACCACCTGACAGTATTAACCCCGTGTAGGACGTTCCTTGTTGAACGACGTGCGCCCGAGTTGAACGAAGCAAAGAAAGAGAAGAAAAGAGACAAAGAGGGGTTGAATTGCGACGTTGCGCTGAGAAGCCAGTGGCGACGCCGGGCGGCTGGCTATGGCAATGCGGGGGCTGCGCGGGAGGGGCACAACTCAGAGAGAAAAAGCGCGCGTGTATGAATGCGCGCGCATCTCGCGAACATCCCTGATGAGGTTTTCCATTTTTTTGTTTTATTCGAATTTACGCCCGATTCCTCCGACGTGGTTTAAATCTGGTTCAATTTTTTTTTTTATAGTTTTGAGATAGATTAACCAGAATTTAAACTCCAATGAACGCTGTTGGAAACGGACGATAACCATTTACGGCTGATTCCTCCGACGTGGTTTAAATCTGGTTCAATTTTTTTATATACAGTTTTGAGATAGACTAACCAGAATTTAAACACCAATCAACGTTGGTGGAAACGGACGATAACCATTTACGGCTGATTCCTCCGACGTGGTTTAAATCTGGTTCAATTTTTTTATATATAGTTTTGAGATAGATTAACCAGAATTTAAACTCCAATCAACGTTGGTGGAAATGGACGATAACCATTCACGGCTGATTCCTCCGACGTGGTTTAAATCTGGTTCAATTTTTTTATATATAGTTTTGAGATAGATTAACCAGAATTTAAACTCCAATCAACGTTGGTGGAAATGGACGATAACCATTCACGGCTGATTCCTCCGACGTGATTTAAATCTGGTTCAATTTTTTTATATATAGTTTTGAGATAAACTAACCAGAATTTAAACTCCAATCAACGCTGTTGGAAACGGACGATAACCATTTACGGCTGATTCCTCCGACGTGGTTTAAATCTGGTTCAATTTCTTTTTCATATAGTTTTGAGATAGACTAACCAGAATTTAAACTCCAATCAACGCTGTTGGAAACGGACGATAACCATTTACGGCTGATTCCTCCGACGTGGTTTAAATCTGGTTCAATTTTTTTATATACAGTTTTGAGATAGACTAACCAGAATTTAAACACCAATCAACGTTGTTGGAAACGGACGATAACAATTTAGGGCTGATTCCTCCGACGTGGTTTAAATCTGGTTCAATTTTTTTATATATAGTTTTGAGATAGATTAACCAGAATTTAAACTCCAATCAACGTTGGTGGAAATGGACGATAACCATTCACGGCTGATTCCTCCGACGTGGTTTAAATCTGGTTCATTTTTTTAAATATAGTTTTGAGATAGACTAACCAGAATTTAAACTCCAATCAACGTTGGTGGAAACGGACGATAACAATTTACGGCTGATTCCTCCGACGTGGTTTAAATCTGGTTTAATTTTTTTTTTTATAGTTTTGAGGTAGACTAACCAGAATTTAAACTCCAATCAACGCTGTTGGAAATGGACGATAACCATTTACGCCTGATTCCTCCGACGTGGTTTAAATCTGGTTCAATTTCTTTTTCATATAGTTTTGAGATAGACTAACCAGAATTTAAACTCCAATCAACGCTGTTGGAAACGGACGATAGTCCCATAATACTGTACACAGATGATGTATGAAAAATCGACCACCCGTCGAGGGTGGTCGTACACGAAAAATAAAAATGGGAGGGATAGACGGAGACTAGGCGCGGAGTACTTTGGAGGGGAATGAGTGAGGTTAGAGCTCTCTCTCTCTCTCTCTCTGGCGAAGCGTGAATTGCAATCCACAACGACGAGGTGTGACGTAGGTGAGCTCGTAAAAACGGTCGTTATATTCATTGACTTTATGTATGTATATATACAGAAATAGCATTTCTGCAGCGTTATTGCACAGAGCTGTGATAATTCGCAACGAATCTGTATAGACAACCCCCGGTCGACGTGTAGGCAGATTCTCCACCCTGCATCTCATTTCCTTCCCACGCTCTTTTTTTTTTTTGGTTTTTTTTTTTTTACTTCCCACGCGTATACATACCGCTCAAAACTACTTCTCTATCCGTGCAAAAAAATCAATTAAACCCGAAAAATCATTTTTTTCAATGATTAGTCTTTTGTCACATTTGTAGGACTGTTGGATTAGCGGTAAAATTTTGAAAATACTACAATTGCATTGAAGCTCTTGAAGTTTTATTGAAATACGATATTCTTTCCATTCTCTCTTTCTCTCCTTCTCTCTTTATTCTCGTTGTCAACGTCATTCGAGCGCTTGTACGCGATCCTGGCGTTGTTATATATCGTTGTCTCGTCGATGACCGGAGGCGCGTTGACGTCATCCCCAGTCAGCCCTCATCCACAGTACACGAACTATATATGTATACTGCAGAGTGACTATATACTCTGGCAAACATGCAGTGTGGGTGTGTGTGTGTGTGTCTCGTCGAGACTGTTCGGGAAGCTTCTCGTCGTGAACGATGCGAATGAGAGGCGCGAGACTAAAAGGAAGTCGATAACAAGAGGAGCCCCAAAAACCTCAGAATGGGAAGTTCTAGAAGTATTCAAGACAACTTTTTTTTTTTTTTTTTTTTTGTAGTTTCGTTTAACGTTTAGGGTAATGGCGTAGATTGGGCAATTCGCTTTAAATGATTGGCTTCAAAGTCAGCGATAGAAAGAGAGTGAGAGGGGGAGAGAGAAAAAAAGAAAGAAAGAATGAGAGAGAGTGGGGGGTCCTGGCACTCGTTACCTGCCGAAGGATTAACCCAACGATCATCAGGGGGTAGAGAGCCGTCTCTCTTCCAGTTCACCTGGACATTTGATCGTGGTAGGTTCACCACGAGGACAAAAACGAGAACAGAGGCTTTGGGGGAATCGTGCTAAAACGGGTGGCCACGCGAAGTGCGCCTCTTCGCGTTTATTCTCGATCGTTCTCGGTCACGTAGCACAGCTCGACGACGCCGCTGCTGCTGCTGCTGCTGCTGCTGGTGCCTCGTCTGTTTGCCGCGCGCGCGCCCCCTATATTGCGCCCCCTCCCCCTCTTTGGCCCCTTACCCCTCAGCCGCTCGGGCTCCCCACCCTATCACTTTAGCTGCCCCCTTATCCCCTCTCTGAACTCGGCAGACGATCGCGCGGCGAACGAACGAGCCAACCCGTTTCTCGCGCGCGCTACGCGCTAGCACGGGGGAGAAAAACATACGAAGGAACCAACAAAACGAACGTCTGCTCTGCTTGTGTCTCTCTCTCTGTGTGTGTGTGTGTGTGTGTGTGTGTATACGCGCGCTCGAGTTTGTGTATGTGTCGACGACGAGTGTATAAATGTCCGTAGTGGATATATAGTATTGCACGAGTAGTATACTTTGGCGTTGTACGGACCGTACGGAGTACTCTGACGTTAGTAGTCTCGCAGCAGCAGCCGCGGTAAAACGTCTTTTTTTTTTCTTCTTTTTTCTCTCTCTCTCTCTCTCTCTCTCTCTCTCTCTCTCTCTCTTTCTCTGTCCCATGGCGAGGATTTTCCATGCTCGATCATTTCATTCAACCTCGGCGCGTACAGTTAAACACTCAAAATACACACACGCTAACACCCTTGACTCACTCGGACGCACACAGACACAGATGACAGGTTATTATTATTTTCATCATTGAAGTGTCACGTGATTATTTTTTTAATCTCTCATTAACAGTTTTTGGTACTTTTTTTTTTTATTTTTTTCATATTTTACACGATATAGGATGCAAATAATTGGAACAATCGGGAGGGAAATTTTCAAATACCGATCAACAGAAAATAGAATTAAGCTTAATCTGTGCTTGATGAGAAATCCAAGAGGAAAAATAAGGCGAGAATGAACGAAGGAAGATGAAGTGAAAGAGAAAGGCGAAACAAGATACGGGGTGAGGAGAGAGAGAGAGAGAGAGAGAGAGAATAAAGAAGAGAAAAAAAGACGTTGGAACAACTGCGCCGGAAGTAACTCGCCGGCACGTAATTGCAGCCAGTCCACCAACAGCAACAGCAGCAGCAGCAGCAGTGCCGGCCTCACAAGCCGGGAGAGAGCAAGAAAAAGAGAGAGAGAGAGAGAGAGAGAGCGAGAAAAGAGAAAAAAAAGATGCCGGAGCACCAGAAGCGGTCTATACTATATAAGCTGGCTACAAGAGCGTGAGAATTTTGAGGCAAACTGGTATCTCTCTCTCTCTCTCTCTCTCTCTCACACACACTACTCTCCGCGTGTGCAATTCGCCTCGTCGATCCAGCAAGAGAATCACCGAAACTCCTTTCTCTCTTACTTCTCTCTCTCTCTCTCTTACTTCTCTCCCTCTCTCTCTCTCTCTGTCTCTCTCTCTCTCTCTCTCTCTCTCTCTCTCTCTCTCTCTCTCTCTCTCTCTCTCTCTCTCTCTCTCTCTCTCTCTCTCTCTCTCTCTCTCTCGCTCGCTCGCTCGCTCCCCCCCCCCCCCCCCCTCACTCTCTGCGTGTGTGTGTGTGTGTGTATTGCTGTGCGCGTCCTCTGAAATCATCGGCACGCAAAATATTCTGCAGGATTAAGATATCGACTGGACTAAAGTCGAATAATACACGTGCGTGTTTATTCCCCCCCCCCCCCTACTCCGCGCTCCTCAAAAATGTATAATTGATAATAGAAAAATTATGCGTGTAAAATCGAGGAATAACGAACGATGAATCGTTGAGAAAAAATTAGAAAATTGTGCGTGTAAAATTGAAGAATAACAAACGATGAATCGTTGAGAAAAAATTAGAAAATTGTTGCTAAAAAGACATCACGTGATATATAGAAAAGAAAAAAAAAAATAGAATTTGACCCGAGAAATTTTGTATTAATGCCCGCCCTCTGGAATCAACGAAATGCAAAATATTCTGCAGAGAATTAAAATATCGCCTGGACTAAAGTCGAGTAATACACGTGCGTGTTTATTCCCCCCCCCCCCCTCCCTGCTACTCCGCACTCCTCAAAAATATATAATTGAACGATGAATCGTTGAGAAAAAATTAGAAAATTGTTGCTAAAGAGACATGACGTGTTATATATCATCAATAGAAAAAAAAGAGGATTTAACGAATTTTCTATACTCGAATCGAGAAATTTTTTATTGTTCGTATAACTCGAATTCGCAAATATTATTATTAATATTTTTTTTTACACGTGGCAAAGAGAACAGGAAATTGGATAAAACGAAAGTATATATGGAGATCGGATGCAGGTACATGCGGATTTAACGTGTATTGTTTGAACTAAAAAAGAGGGGTGGAGGGTGGTGGGGTGGCAGGCTAAGGGTGTTTTTGTGGCAAGAAAAAGTGATCTCTCGATATCCTCGCGAAGAACTTAAATTTGGATGAGGATAAAGAATAAATCTACGTGTGTAATAGTGGTCGTGTTTGTGTGATAAGAGAAACGGATATAACAGAGGAAAATTAACTATATATATATATATATATATATATATATATATATATATATTTATGTATATATATTTATGTATATTTACAGACAAGCATATATATATTCGACATAGACAAGACATATATATATATATATATAGATATATATATAGTACATATATAT
>OY769903.1:4277561-4305061 GCA_963669185.1 Dyspetes luteomarginatus
ACGCCCGTCCCTCCCTCTTCACCTCTCTTCTCGCCACTCTAAAGAAGTTCTTCTAAAATCTACACACACACAGATATATATATATGCAAAAATTTAGGGAACTTTATATATATATATGTATATATATATATATATATATATATATATATATATTATATTATATATAATATACAGCCTCAGGTATCAATGCAAAAATTTAGGGAACTTTTTTTCCGCGAATAATTGAGCTCGCCCAAGAGATACAAAATTGCCTCTTTATATATTCCGAATCAATCTGTAGATTTCATAGTATGTATTTTACGCATAAACCGGCGCCTCCGTTCGTACGGAGAGGCCCAAGGTCACGCTAAAATGACCGACACGTGGCGCAGAAAAAGGCTCTTTACGGACTTTAAATGGTTCGAGGAATCGCCTGTTGTCGATTTTTTCGTGCAATTTTCTCTGTTTCTCTGTTTATGTTTTATTTTTTATTTTTCGCCCGCGTTGCCGCGAGCTAATAACCTCGCATAGATTTAACAATTATTGGGTGGATGAGCCATCGCAATTGGATGATAAATAATTTACATGATGAAGGATTTGATTGAATTAGCGGTGAAAAAAAAGTGTCATTACGAGGACAATTATGAGGGGGCGATTTTTTTTTTTTTTTTTACTAGCCGTAGAGTCAGACTAGCGGAGAATTTCACGGTAGACACACTGGGTCGATTCTATATACTCAGTCAGTTTTGAAAAAATCATCGTGAGAAAACTATCCGTCCAATGTGGATGAAAAAAATTACTGAACGTACTTTGAACATTGTAGATTGCGTACGAAAAGTCGATTTATACGAAATCGAATGGCAACATGTTGAAAAAAAATCATAGAGGTCAATGCGCAAGAGCACTTTTTCACTAAAAAAATCGCCAGGTCGATTCTACCCAGTCAGTTTTGAAAAAATCGTCGTGAGAAAACTATCCGTTCAATGTGGATGAAAAAAATTACGGAACGTACTTTGAACATTGTAGATTGCGTACGAAAAGTCGATTTATAAGAATCGAATGGCAACATGTTGAAAAAAAATCATAGAGGTCAATGCGCAAGAGCACTTTTTCACTAAAAAAATCGCCAGGTCGATTCTACCCAGTCAGTTTTGAAAAAATCGTCGTGAGAAAACTATCCGTTCAATGTGGATGAAAAAAATTACGGAACGTACTTTGAACATTGTAGATTGCGTACGAAAAGTCGATTTATAAGAATCGAATGGCAACATGTTGAAAAAAAATCATAGAGGTCAATGCGCAAGAGCACTTTTTCACTAAAAAAATCGCCAGGTCGATTCTACCCAGTCAGTTTAGAAAAAATCATCGTGAGAAAACTATCCGTCCAATGTGGATGAAAAAAATTACGGAACGTACTTTGAACATTGTAGATTGCGTACGAAAAGTCGATTTATAAGAATCGAATGGCAACATGTTGAAAAAAAATCATAGAGGTCAATGCGCAAGAGCACTTTTTCACTAAAAAAATCGCCAGGTCGATTCTACCCAGTCAGTTTAGAAAAAATCATCGTGAGAAAACTATCCGTCCAATGTGGATGAAAAAAATTACGGAACGTACTTTGAACATTGTAGATTGCGTACGAAAAGTCAATTTATAAGAAATCGAATGGCAACATGTTGAAAAAAAATTATAGAGGTCACGGCGCAAGAGCACTTTTTCACTAAAAAAATCGCCAGGTCGATTCTACCCAGTCAGTTTTGAAAAAATCGTCGTGAGAAAACTATCCGTTCAATGTGGATGAAAAAAATTACGGAACGTACTTTGAACATTGTAGATTGCGTACGAAAAGTCAATTTATAAGAAATCGAATGGCAACATGTTGAAAAAAAATTATAGAGGTCACGGCGCAAGAGCACTTTTTCACTAAAAAAATCGCCAGGTCGATTCTACCCAGTCAGTTTTGAAAAAATCGTCGTGAGAAAACTATCCGTCCAATGTGGATGAAAAAAATTACTGAACTTACTTTGAACATTGTAGATTGCGTACGAAAAGTCGATTTATAAAAAATCAAATGGCAACATGTTGAAAAAAAATCACAGAGGTGCAAGGACACTTTTTCACTAAACAAAATCGACGGGTTGATTTTACCCGGTGTGACTATAAGGAGGGTTGAACATTTCGTGATAATTTCAGGACTGAAAGTCTTGTACAAATGGCGCAAGGTTTCCCATTCCAATATATATCGAGAATATTTTTTTTTATCCTTTCTGTTTCCCGGGTCACATAAGCTCGATCGAGCTGGAGATATTTAAGTGGAGGGGTAGTTTTGCGACACGCATAAGCGAGGCTTACATTGTCCACGTGTTAAACGCTCTCTCCGGTCTTCTGTGATCTCTATCTCATATCTCTCTCTCTATATATATATATACATCCACGTGGGTACAATCAGATAAGCGACACGCTACATACCTATGCAGTGTGCTGGTGCAGGACTGGTGCGAATCAGCACACCCAAGGACTTCCGACACGTCGTCAGTACAACCTTCTTCATAATAAGCTAAAAAATAATGTTTACCATACACATAATAAGCGTTAATCCTCGTTTCCCAAATTTTATAATCAAATCAATTTTCATTCATTTCAAATTATAAATCTTCTTTTTTTTTTTTTTTTACACCAACTTAATTTTTGTTCAATTTTCATAAAAAAATATCTCAATATGAAATTTATCTTAAAATATAGTAAACGAAAAATTGTGTTTGTCGGATTGAATAGATGCGCGGCCGTCATTTTTGCTTTTTTCACTCACTTATTTATGCCGAGGAAAAAATAAAACACGAGAGAAATTATGATGAGCAGATCCTTGGACATAAATTAACCCTTGGATACCCCCGTGGCCACGTGATTCTCTTCTTTAATCGTCCACCTCCCCCCCCCCCCATTTTTTTCTTGTTTTCATCTTTCAAAATATATCAAATCATTTCTTAATAATAATCACAATTTCATTATTTCATCAAAATCATAATAATATTTCACCTCATTCAATATTATTAAGTCTTATTATATTTTCACCCTTAAATTCACTTTTGTTTATTAATTTCAATGAAAATCGTATCTTAAAATAGTGAGAAATCGGTGAGTTTGTCGGTTTATTATTCATTTATTGCTGACAGAATTTCCTTTTGATTATCCATTCACGTCACAAAATTCACGAGCCAAAGCGAGGTCCTTGCAGATCCTTGGGACAGAAATTCTCCATGATGAGTGTGGCTCGCCACGTGATTCTCTCACTGATTTTCGTAATAATAATAATAATAATAATAATAATAATAATAATAATAATAATAATAATAATTCGTCTCTCCTCTTCCCACCGGAATCCAATATAATCTTGAGATGGATGTTATGTATGTATAGTTATCGAGGGAATGACGCAGTTTCGCGGTGTACATGGGGTGGGGGAGGGGGTTGAGGGCGTTTATAGAGCAGCAGCACGAGAGAGAGAGAGAGAGCGCGCACCTCTATATATATATATATATATATATATATATATATATATATATATACATAGATGAATTAGGCACGTAGGCAGAGATGGGTATTGGGTCGTAAGGTTGAACGCAATGTTGTCGGGTGGGGGGGGGGGGGGGGTGAAGAGGTGTCGAGGTGATGTAAGTGGGCGCGCTGTATATTCAAACCACACTACGTGGGTGAAAGTGAACGGGGATGATGGGCAAATGCCCGGCAAGCCGGGGACGAACGGGGACATTGACGAATGAGACGAGGAGGAAACGCAGAAAGAAAAACACGTGAGCGGAAAACAACGAGTTGTTTTTTTACGATACGTGATTTTTAATTTTTCTGCCACCTTTTTACTACCCTCTTCAACCCTCTGAAGACCTCGAAACTTTTTTTTTTGTTTTCTGGCGACTATATGATATAGATAACTCGAGTAGGACCAAGTGCAAAAGTTGAATATCTCAATTTTTGTGAATTACAGGGATGAAAGAATTGACAAAAAAAGTGTCCTGTTGAAATTTTTCATCCATACTGAATTATATTTTTTTTTGTTAAGTGAGGGAATTTTTTTTTTAGCAAATATTGAGAGAGAGAGAGAGAGAGAGGGAGAGTTGAACTGTTCTTCATAGTATCCTCGTATAGCTAAAATATTGTTTGTGAAAATTATAAAAAGTCTAGCAGAAACCATAAATTAAAGTTAACTCGGGCAGGACCAAGTACAAAAGTTGAATATCTCAATTTTTGTGAATTACAGAGATGAAAGAATTGACAAAAAAAGTGTCCTGTTGAAATTTTTCATCCATACTGAATTATATTTTTTTTTGTTAAGTGAGGGAATTTTTTTTTTAGCAAATATTGAGAGAGAGAGAGAGGGAGAGTTGAAATTTTCTTCATAGTATCCTCGTATAGCTAAAATATTGTTTGTGAAAATTATAAAAAGTCTAGCAGAAACCATAAATTAAAGTTAACTCGAGTCCAGGACCAAGTACGATGAATTGAATGTCTCCATTTTGATTAATTATTGTTTGTGAAAATTATAAAAAGTCTAGCAGAAACCATAAATTAAAGTTAACTCGGGTAGGACCAAGTACAAAAGTTGAATATCTCAATTTTTGTGAATTACAGAGATGAAAGAATTGACAAAAAAAGTGTCCTGTTGAAATTTTTCATCCATACTGAATTATATTTTTTTTTGTTAAGTGAGGGAATTTTTTTTTTAGCAAATATTGAGAGAGAGAGAGAGGGAGAGTTGAAATTTTCTTCATAGTATCCTCGTATAGCTAAAATATTGTTTGTGAAAATTATAAAAAGTCTAGCAGAAACCATAAATTAAAGTTAACTCGAGTCCAGGACCAAGTACGATGAATTGAATGTCTCCATTTTGATTAATTATTGTTTGTGAAAATTATAAAAAGTCTAGCAGAAACCATAAATTAAAGTTAACTCGGGTAGGACCAAGTACAAAAGTTGAATATCTCAATTTTTGTGAATTACAGAGATGAAAGAATTGACAAAAAAAGTGTCCTGTTGAAATTTTTCATCCATACTGAATTATATTTTTTTTTGTTAAGTGAGGGAATTTTTTTTTTAGCAAATATTGAGAGAGAGAGAGAGAGAGGGAGAGTTGAACTGTTCTTCATAGTATCCTCGTATAGCTAAAATATTGTTTGTGAAAATTATAAAAAGTCTAGCAGAAACCATAAATTAATGTTAACTCGAGTCCAGGACGAAGTACGATTAGTTAAATGTCTCCAATTTGATTAATTACAGAGATGAAAGAATAGACAAAAAAGAAAAAAAAAATGCTGTTGAAATTCTTCATCGACATTGAATTAAATTTCTGTCATTTATTTAAATGACAGAAGATTTTTTTCATAGCAGGAGATTTTTTTCATAGCAAATATTGACAAAGAGTTGAATTATTCTTCATAGTTTTCTCGTAGCTAAAATATTGTTTCTGTAAATTATAAAAATATTAATTCTAGCACGAATCATAATTTTTTTTTCGATTCAATCATATATTTTTGAGCATCGATGCTTATCGATCGCAATGCATTTGACATTAATAATAACGTTGAGATATAAAAATTGAAGAAAATTTTAATTTTCAACTTGGTTCATCCGATGGAGATGCTTCAGGCTTTTAAAGACTCGAAAAAAAAAAAAAAAAAAAGTCATAGCTCGGTACATAAAGAGGGTCGCAGACGCTACAAAAGAGGGAGAAACTTGTTGAGTGGGGAATAACAGATGTCTGCATCGCGAGAGAAACCACAAATGGGATATACGACGAAGGAAAAGGCGCAAACAGAGACAGAAATATATGATGAAACAACCCTCTTTCCTGCACTCTTGAACCCCTTCGAACGCGCTATCTTCATTTCTGCTTTACTATTTCATCTTATATATAGACATAATACTTCCCCCCCCCCCGCACATATATATATATATATATGATACGTTTATATGCTCCTATATAATATCGATATATATATAGTACTATTATATTCTGAGACTCAATATATATATATAGGCAATTCGAATGAGCTGATCAGGTCTCACAGGCATATTAACGTATCTTTGTATATCTCTCACTCTTTCTCTCTGATCCTTTGCAACCGTTTTCTTTCGTTTTTTTTTTTTTTTTTTTCTTCTCCCCCAACGGGACATGTTTGTTGGTTATCCGGTTCGACACTCGTTCCAAAATGCATGCAGCACAGCTGAACTTTCAGGAGCAGCGAGCAAGAGAAATA
This sequence comes from Dyspetes luteomarginatus, assembly GCA_963669185.1. Taxonomy (NCBI): domain Eukaryota; kingdom Metazoa; phylum Arthropoda; class Insecta; order Hymenoptera; family Ichneumonidae; genus Dyspetes; species Dyspetes luteomarginatus. Next base: position 4,283,811 of record OY769903.1, read on the forward strand.
GAGAGAGAGAGAGAGAGAGAGAGAGAGAGAGCAGGATGTCCCTAATTTTCTGGAGCGTCGAGTGCATCGCCTCCACCCCACCTCCCCACGTCTTCGCCCCTGCCTCATGAGCTTTCTCATTCTTCCAACCAAACACTGAAAATTTACCAAGAAATCCAAAAGGAACGAAAAAAAGGACGAAAAAAAAAAAACACAATTTTTCCTCCACTGCATTCATACGCGTTATATTCGATGCTCATGCGTCAATGAAGTGGCGCGAGGATTATATATATATATATATATATATATAACGTGCCAAAGTACGAGAAAGAGATCCCGGCACGAAGAAAGGAGAGAAAAAGTTTAAAGAGGGACCAAGAGACTGTGTATAGTATAAAAAGGAGTTTGCTGGCGGGGTGGAGGAGGAGGAGGAGGAGGAGGGGGGGGGGGAACGAAAGGAAAGAGCAGAAACGCATAAAATTTGCATGTCCAAGTCTCGAGCAAGCCTCGGGGCATATCCGACTTTTGCAATAGACTTTCCAACATTGCATTTTTCTCTCTCTCTCTCTCTCTCTCTCTCTTTCTCTCGCACTCTCTGCGTCATATTCTTAAAAAATGCACGCGTGTCTTATCAATCGTTATAAAAACCCTTTATTTTATGGAAATTAATATATATATTTTTTTCTCCTCCACATAATTTTGTTGAGGTTGATGCTTGCCACGCGTTATATATATATATATATATATAGACAGATAGAACTATAATTATAAGCTAATTTTAATGAAATTAAGGGCTTTTTCTCCACTCGATATTGCGGTGGTGCATGCGTGAAGCGAGTGAATGCTGATGGTGGGTTTGTTGATTGAAACAAGATGAGAGAAGTAAATATAGTGTACAAGTTTATATATATATATATATATATATATATATATATATATATATATATATATATTCGCTTCGTGTATTATGTGTGTATATATATACATAATACACGAAGCGAATGTATCCATGCACACAGGATATTATACTTATGCATGCATGCGAGCAGAATGGGGAAGAAGAAGAGACTAACGCGCCGTGTCTTCCTTATTTTTTTTTAAATCTTTTTTTCTTTTTTTTTTCTTTTTTTTTTTTTAATTCGTCATCTCGTCTCGTTCTTTCTCCGTCACTTTGTGTACGCTCTCGCGCTCGGTTATTCGCGCTTTCCCCGAGGCTCGACCCACTTTTGTTAATTCTTTTTTTTCATCTCGCGTGTGTATGGTGCCCGCGAGGGAATAAAAACAAAAAAAAAGAAAAAAAAAATAATAATAATAAACGTACGTTTTATTTATATAATTCAATAACAGGTGTCAGGGGAATTTTATGAATTAATTGTAACGCACTCGATATATCTGTAGATTTAATTCTATGTATGTGTGTGCGCGTGTGCGTGAATATATTGGCAGAGAGAATGAAAAATCTTGGTCTCCGATTGTAACCGAGTGTGGCACCGCACAAGGCTCGACTCTCGACATTCTATATATGTAGAAAACGATCGGAGCTCTCTCTCTCTCTCCCCCCCCCCCCTCTCTCCCTCACTATATGGCGCTGGATCCTGTACGATCGACGCATACTGATAAGGATAAAGTCACGGTCCGATTGCCAGTGAAAACGCCCGTCGAGAGAGAGAGAGAGAGAGAGAGCAAACGGACGACCGATGCTTCTCACGATTTGCTCGGTAAATGTGTGTCGTTGCAGATTTTGATTCTCCTTTTAATCCTTTTAAAATAACCAAAAGTTAAGTTTTTCTTTTTTTTTAACAAAAAAAAAAAATTCCGATTAAATTGAATTTTATTGTTAAAATTTCGATGATTTTTCATTGCTCAATTTTTGGTAAATATGAATAATTATTAATTAACTTGTTGATTATTACTTTATGAAAATAAAAATTACCCCAAAATAATGATACAATTTATCATTGAAATAGAGAAGAATTATTTTTAGGTCTGTTGGAAAAAAAATAAAAAAATAAAATAAAACGTTGAAATATTTTATTCCAAATGAAATAAAATGCAACAGCTGAATCGTGATAGGAAAACTTGCGATCCTGTGGCACGCTCGATCGATCAACGAATTTTATCCTTACAATTTCTACATAAGTCCCAAAAGAGCGTTCATTCGAAATGAAAAGATGCACGTCACACAGATATATATATATATATATATATAATTCGAGGGTGTCTTGTGTTAGGGGAAGGACACGCGCTCTTTGCATCACGCAACAATCATTTTTTCTTCGCTAGTTCAAATCTATGCCCGGAGAAAAGATGGTCGAATAGGCCGCGCGTGGATAATCTCCGGACAATTCGGGCTGAGCAGAGAGTACAAGAGAAAGGGAGAGAGAATGAGAGAAAGGGCAAAAGTGTGTGTGTGTGTGTGTGTGTGTGTGTGTGCGCGCGTGTGTAGGTTTGGCACGAGCCGTTTGGGTAAACCTCGACAATTATTTTTTTTTTTTTTTTTGGGGCACATCATAAACGAGAGAGAGAGAGAGAGAGAGAGAGAGAGAGAGAGAGAGAGAGAGAGAGAGAGAGAGAGAGAGAGAGAGAAAGCTTTCAAATTGTTACGAGAGGGATGAAATTTCTGCATTTTGACCTACAAGAAAGGGAACTTTGTTAGGCTCATGGCTTAGGCCAATGAGATGAAGAAGTATATAGCGATGAAACTTTTCGATCTCGTTGCATCACTGACAAAAGATGGAAAATCGTTTGGGCTCGTGCGAGACCTCCGCGGGCACAATATTCAAACTCATCGCTATATATATATATATATATATATATGTTGTGAGTGTGTGTGTGTAATAATAAAATCATGAAAAAGAGAAGTCGAGCTTGATGCGAGTTAAAGGGGGGGGGGGAAGAAAAAGTAGAATATGAAATAATAATGAAGAAGGATGAAGGAAAGTCTCGTTCGGTTATATCGCATAGATACAAGGATAAAGAATAAGAATAAAAAAATAAAAAGGCACATGAGCGTTCGGAAAGAGAGACATATTATAGGGCGCAAGATACCTGGCCAAGCAGTAGAAAAATAACAGCGAAAGAGAAGGAGAGAGAGCGACGAGACGAGACGAGAGATAGACGAAGAGATAGAGGAAGAGAGAGAGAGATAGAGAAAGAGAGGGAGAAAGAAAGATAGAGAAAGAGAGAAATATGTATGCAAGAGTGAGGACGAAAGAAAAGGTTTTGGAGAATGAGAATAAGAAAGAGAGAGAGAGAGAGAGAAAAGGTACGAGAAGGATCGTTTGTGTTATTTGGCAGCTGTGTAGCAGAAGAGAGCACGAGCAGCTCCCAAAACGCAAGAGACCCGGGGCAGATGCTTCGTTGAAAACGTCTTTGGGGCACACCAGCCGGCCTTCCTCATCTCTCTCTCTCGCACTCTTTCTTGCATGCGTTCGCGGTTTCTCGCTCCCGAAAGAGAGAACACACTTAGTACGACGACCAGAGAGAGGAGGGAACCAAGAAATAAAGAAACCGAGAAAAAAGGGATGCAACGATCCGTTTCTCTCTCTTCCCCTCCCCCCCCCCCCCCTCGCCCCACCACCATCATTCGTTGGTTATAGTAACGAAACGAAGCACGCACACTCACCTTATTTGCTTCTGTGTCAGGCAATCGGCTAAAAAGGGATCGTAAAAAAAAAAAAAAAAAGAAAAAAAATTGTAGGAGGTCGCCACACACGCTTATGAAATTAAAAATATATGTTTATGATTGACGAGCTTTACAATAATAATAATTATTATTATTATTCTTCGTAATATATTTTATGATTATTTTAAATTTTTTCAATATTTAAACTTTTTAATGTTCTATTTGTTTTTATTATTATTTTAATTTCGTAATTATTTGTATTTTTGTTTTTTTTTTTTATTTCTTTTATACTATCATGTGAATTATTTTCGTTTTTCCAACATTTAAATTTCGCAATGATTTGATTTTTTTTTGTTGTTATTTATTATTTTATTTTATCAATTTAGTTGATGATTGGAATTGTCTCTAAATATTTACATTAACATTATCATGTAGAGCTCTTTTGGAACACTTGGAAATTTTTATATGACTACAAAAAATTTAAAATAAATATATATATTCAAAGGTTACGATTTTAATTACGTATAGTTGAGAGAAATGTCCGATCGCCAGACAAGACAAGAAATTCACGTTCTCTTGTATCCTTTTTTCACGAGATAGAGGGCTCTATCTCTCTCCCTCTCTCTCTCTCTCGCGCGGTGGCTTCAAGCCAAAGGGGTGTCCGAGTGGCAAGGGTTGCGGAGAGTCTCCGTTTCTCAGTAGAAAAATTAAACAAAAAAAAATAAAGAAAAAAAAAAGACAAGATGAAAAGTAAGAGAGAACAAAGTCTGCGGAACTAAATTTTGGCCCGCTCGTGCCATGTTACGTATGATGCAGATTTTTTTTTCTCTCTCAAACACACACACACACACATATATATATATATACATATATACATATACATATTATCGTTCAGCTATCCTGAAGGATTGCGAGCTTTTGGTGTAACGATATACATATACATATATATATATGTATGTATATGTATATAAATTATCTTTTCACTGCCTTGCCAGCATTCTTTCGATGAATCACTCGCGAGCTGATCAGAGAGTGAAACAGCTTAAAGGGAGAAAAGAAAACTAAAAAAAAAAAAAAACTCCCATAAAACATAATTTACTCAAATCAAATAATTTTCTGGCAATAATACTCACAATTTACACCCTTAAAATTCTTCAACTACCAATAATCTAATTTTTCATATTATATATATTTTTCTCGCACGAAAAAAAAATAAATATTATCAATATTTTTCATATTTCCTTCCGGTCAAAATGTTTGGTCTCAAAAGTTTCTGGCATGCTTGCACTCTGACTATACATATATATATATTTTTATATATATATAAAAATTATTTATATATATATATATATATATATATATATATATATAAGGGTTGATTCACGCATTATGTGTGCACTTATATTGGTGTAACGAGATACGGGCAGATCCAACAAACACAAGGAAGCCTGCATAAACTCATACATAATTAAAGTTTATATACAGTAAAAAAGCTTCATTACTGACACATTTTTCTGTGTGTTTGTGTGTGTTAAAGCCACGCAATGGAAAGTCCTGGACGATAGGAGAATCACCCTGTAAAATTATCCGGTTTCGTTTTCTTTTTTTTTTTTTTTTTTTCCATGGGGTGAGAACTCGGTAGAGTAAAAAGGGGGATGAATAAAGGACGATCGCGAAAATGCGAGCGAGAGAGAGAGAGAGAGAGAGAGAGAAAACTCCCCTACGTAGTTGAATGACGTCATTGTGCACGCGCTCTTGCGCCACCCCCGCTCTTCTCCCTATATATATATATAACGGAGCACGTACACGAATTTAATGCCCCCATGGAGCAGAAATTGCGCAGTGTATCGCAGTCAGGCCGACTACCCGATCAGTAGGACACGAGGCCGGACGATTCACCCAACAGTGGGAGGGACACCTGCGCGTCCACTTTACAGAGATAATAATAATACCTCATGGTCTATATATATATATATAGACGTGGCGCATATATATTTACACGCAAACAGCGAGAGATAGTCGAACGAGATCGATCAGTCTCTTGAGTCATTCTCGACGCGACGCGGGTCTTCACTTCCTTAAGGATTTACCCTCCTCCCGTTTATTAGAAAAAGAAAGAAAGCGCATAGGGGTGAAATCGAATCTATGCTCGCTCTCTCTCTCTCTCTCTCTCTCTATCTCTCTATCTCTCTCTCTCTCACTCTCTCTCTCTCTCACTCTCTCACTCTCTCACTCTCTCACTCTCTCACTCTCTCTCCTTCTCATTTTTTCTCTGTCTTTCTCATGCATCAGTTTCGACCTACGATGCGAGACCGCGACCTTGAGCCATTCCGGGGTTCTCAAACGCACTATCGCTATATAGTCGCGCATGCTAAATTTTCAATCACCTTTTATTCATTAATTTTAATTAAAGCTAATTAGGTGAAATTATCATTTAATTATTTGTCATTCAATTTTTTATTGATAATATATGAAAATGGAGGAAGTTTGTTTTGGATGGGCGAAACTCAAACGATTCTCCGCTCCTTCTTATCTGGTCTCTCACTTTAACGGAAATTTTTGCTCTCATAGAATGATTCAACTACTTATTATTATTACTATCATGTTTACTATTAATAATAAATAATAATAATAATAATAATAATAATAATAATAAATAATAATAATAATTGAGGATTCATTTTTTTTTTTTTTTTTTTTCGAAATTTATAATACAATTTTGAGGAGTGATATTCGTACGAAGAATTGGAAAGATTCTCCCTCATTGCATGTATGTAGCATCGATGATCTCGTATTTTGACCTTTCGAATCCTTATCTGACCTCGCTCTTACGTTAACTGGAATGTCCTCTCTCTCTCTCTCTCTCTCTCAGCGGTTCGGGTGTATATATATATATATATATCAGATATTCACACACAACCACTCTAGTTGCGGCCAAGGCTTGGCAAATCCGAGAATTCGTGTCCCCAAATTCCTCGATACGGTATTGCCTCGAAGGTATTCGTGATATCGGCCTCCCCCCCGGGTCCATCAGATTTCTCCGTATATTCCGTTTCCGCGAATACCGGAAGTGCAGCGAAAAGATAACGATAAAAAATAAATGCCCCTCTAGGGTTTCCTCGCGCAAAAAGCATTGAAAAAAAAAAAAACCAAAAACAAACAAAAAAAAAAATTGACGTAAAAAATTTGTAAAATTTTTTTAATAATCTTGCAGAATAGTAAAATGGTATCTATCGCGCGAGAAACAAAAAATATTTGCCATGAGATTCACCGAATCGTAATAGTACCGGAGAATAGGGCACTTTGAAGTGTCGTGTCAAGGGTGCATTACAGATAAGCAAAAAGCTCTCACCGGCACACACACACACACACACACACACACATATATATATATATATATATATATATATGTGTGCACCTCTGCGGATATAAAATACATATCGTGTGAAATATACAATACAAACATTCATGAATTTCTCTTATCGTTTCCGCCGACTCTGAGAATATCCAGCTGATGAACGTTTTTTTTTGTTCCTCTCTCTTTGTCTCTCTTCGGTCTATCACCCGTCTCTCCGCGGACACATTACGCGATGACTTTTGTAATCGGTGAGAAAAAGTGTACCGCTGTGATAAATTAACTGACAAAACTAACGAGAAAGAAATATCTCGTCAGCTGCGCGAGCAAGAGAGAGAGAGAGAGAGAGAGGTTAATGGAATAACGACGCAGAGACGTCGAAAAAAAAAAAAAAAAAAAAAAAAAAAAATACGAAGAAAGAAAAAAGAGAGTGCGAGAGACGGTAAAAAATAAAGGAGGACGAGATATCTCTCGCCTCGAGAAACAGCTCACTCTTCACTTTCGGCCTGGCTCCCCTTCCCCTCCCCCCACCCGTCACTATCTCGTGTTCGCTCTTCGACGTTACAGGAAAAACGATGAATGCGGATGAGTAAAAATAGGTGCTGAGAATTGGGACATTGCGGGGTAGTATAGTGGCTGCTGCTTGTCTCTCGGTTCGTGTACTACATATATATATGTATGTATGTGCAATGCATATCCTTATATGTGTATACATCCTCTTATATATATAAATATATATATATATATATGTACATATATATACACGAAGACTCGACAGCAAAAGCAGCAGAGGACACGACCCAAGAGAATCGACCAAAACAACACCCCGCGCGTTTTGTATAGCGTTGCGCCTTGGTTTAGCTCGAGAATATCGATATACGATGTGCGAAACTCCCTCAGTTGGGGATTTTACGACTGGCGCAACACTTTGGGCCAATGCTGGACGCCATGGCGGTTTTCGATCTTGGCTCAAGATTCACTTCCCGCACACGAGGCCAGTGCTCTGCTCGTACTATCGGGATTGATCGGCGGTGTGTAAAAGACACCAGTACCGGTCGAGGAAAAGCTGAGCTGAGCGTTAACGCCGGTTATACTTGCGCCATATATATATAGCGCAAGTCAAAGGTCAACTCAGGCGACTGTTTGTCAAGATAAAAATTGGCTAAAAATAATACAGCAATGAGCCTGAAATAGTATTAGAATGGGTCTGAAATGAGATAAAATGGGCCTGAAATAGCATTAGAATGGGTCTGAAATGAGATAAAATGGGCCTGAGATAGTATTAGGATGGGTCTGAAATGGAAAAAATGGGCCTAAAATAGTACAAAAATAGATCTAAAATACTATGAAAAATATAAAAATGAACGTAAAATAGGAAAAGTCAAATACAAAAAATATACTTTTATTAATGATGCTTTAACGCATTATCGAGTGACATGCGATACTAAATTTTTCTCTCAATGCATCCGAATTTCTCGAACATCAATGACACAGATTTGAATGGCAACTTTCGATTTATCCGACAAATGAATAATCAACGTTATTTGTTTCGTGGAGGTGGGAGGGGTGGGGGGGGGGGAGAGATTTTACGTAACGACCTCAAAGGTGGAATCTACGTATTTTTCCTTTTTTTAACGATCATGGCAAATTCTGGTTGAATCCCATATACACCAAAATGCTCCTCATTTTACACACACACACACACACATTTATATTATATGGCTATTATATTATATAGCTATTATATATTATATATTATTTATATGGCTATCTAGAATCGTTCACGGTATACGTTCCTGCGGATACGCTTTATGTAGCACATATAGCTATTATGTATAATATAACCAACATATGTATATATATATATATATATAGTATGCATGTATATACGTTTCGGGATCATCCGTATATAATGCCATGCAGCTATGTATATGCTTTTGCATCTACTGCACTGTATATGGTTCGTATGTATATATACATATTACATATCATACATAGTCTAGATGGTATATAAGGCATCGTGGAAATGGAGCAATGGTGGCCTGATTAGTTTCAGACTGACTGCCGTTGTCCATACGCCAATCCTAATTCTCCGTCTCGTAGAAGAGGGAGCGAGACTACCTCGGTTCGCAGAATCACCCGAGAGAGAGAGAGAGCTCTCCCGGGAGAGAGAGAGAGAGAGAGAGAGAGAGAGAGAGAGAGAGAGAGAGAGAGAGAGAGAGAGAGAGAGAGAGAGAGAGAGAGAGAGAGAGAGCGAGGGGGGGGAGGGAGAGAAAGAGAGAGGGAGAGAGAGAGAGAGAGAGGGGCAGGGAGAGAAAGAGAGAGAGAGATATTAAAGAGAATTTCTGCGAATCTGCGTATCAAGGCAGTTTGCAAACATCGTAGAAAACCACATCGAGTATTCAACAGCCGCAAAGTGTCTGCATATAATTCGCTCAAAGTCAATTTTAGCAGGATTCGTAGTATATATTTAGCTGAACGCTTCGTTTGATCATCCCATGGTGAAAAGTTTTTGATTAAATGGAAAATTGTGACAATTGATTCGCTATTTTTTTCATTTTTTTTCGTTATTTTATTTTCGACGCTAGTATTTTGCCTCTTTCGTTTGTAATTTTTTTTGATATTTATATCATTTTTAGTTATTTAATGTTTATATTTTATCAGCTTTGTTACAATTAATTGGCATTCGTATCTATTTTTTAAGCGACTTCTATTTTTTTTTTTTTTTTTTTTTTTTTTTTTTTAAGTTACTTAATGTTTTACTTCTTTTTTTGTTTTTTTTTTTTCTCTAGTTACTTTATCATTTTAGTTATTTAATGTTTATATTTTATCAGCTTTGTTACAATTAATTGGCATTCGTATCTATTTTTTAAGCGACTTCTATTTTTTTTTTTTTTTTTTTTAAGTTACTTAATGTTTTACTTCTTTTTTTGTTGACTTTTTTTGATTTTTTTTTTCTCTAGTTACTTAATGTTTAACCAATATATTGTTTTGTCTGCTTGGTCGTGTTACGTTGACGGCTGTTTGTGACGTGACAATTCGAAGCATTTCAGACCTGTTTTGTTCTCTCTCTCTCTCTTTCTCTCTCTCTCTCTCTTCGCGTGTTGACGTTAACGCGTGTTCAATGGTGCGCAACCACGATCGCTTCTCGTGCCAGTTTAACCCGTGAGGCATCTGCAATTCAATGATCCGTGCTCGATAGTTTTCGTCCATGAACGATATAGTCGACGATATAACGTGCCTGTACATTTGAGCTCGATTGCGCGTACAATTCTCTCTCTATCTCTCTATGTATATATATACATAGAATCAAGAATATGTCGATATATCTATAGTTTAGATATATATATATATATATATATATATCTAAACTCACATTCAGTGGTAAACTATATGTATATAGAAGATGGTATGGGATAACTATGACGATGTCTCATGAGTGGAACGAGATGAGGAGCTTAACCACGACTACGAAGAGCGGACAGGTTAATCGTGAGCTACGTATATATATATATATAATTCCCTAACGAGGAGCTGAGAAACTAAGCGAGAATCTCTCTCCTTCCCCATTCTACTCATCCGGCAAAGACAGAAGAGCTTCCCTTTACCGGAGAATTTACTCATTCTCCTTAAATCCTGGCATATAATCATCTCGCCCTTCATTCTCCCTCTTTCGCAATAATTGGCAATAAACGTTTTACCAAGTTGCAATTACTAATTCGTTTCAAGCGATTTTTGCGCAAGTTTGTTGTTTTTTTTTCAACGAATTTTAATTTTTATATATTGAATATTTTATATGTAAGTTTTTTATAATAAATATTGTTCAACCAGAACGACTATAATTTACGATTTTTGAAAATTCAATGAAATAGTAGCAACTTTACTGTCTTTAAATCCCGGCGGATATTGCATAAAAATTAGAATTGCCTAAAACGAGTTTTTCATCTCCCTCATGTTTTACTTTATTTTTTTTCTTCCTCTCTCTTTCTCCTCTTTCTCTCCATGAGTTTCTCCTGCGTATTTACTTGTACGTAGATCAGCGAGAGAGAGAGAGAGAGAGAGACCATGTGGCAGCGGCGCAGCGAGTCTTTCCATTCATCCGACCGAGGAATAAATTAAGTGGAATGGACGCGAGTACTATATAGTAGGCAAGAGTGCCCGAGCCCAAGAACTATTATATATAAATGTAGTACAATATATATATATATATAGTAAACCCTCTGTGCTCTCGGGAAGTCCCGAGAACATCCGGTACATGATATAGAACGAGGTTTGTTAAGAAAGCCTTTTTACGGTATTTGCTGCTCTCTCTCTCTCTCTCTCTCGGTCTCTCTCTTCCTCGTTTTTCTTCACAGGTAAAAAATGTAGGCCTATTATACATCGAGGGAAAAAAAAAAAAAATCATTTTATTCTTTGCGATCGATATATCGGTAAATAAAAATGATACACGTCCCTGCTAACATTCTTATCATACTATATACACACATATATATATATAAAATCAACGTGGCGTTATATACGTATATATTTTGAATGCAAAGCGAGAGAAGAAAATCACGGTTTATTCGAGTGTGAAAAAGATACGCTCATATATTTATCATGGATATATATATCGAGAAAAGGGAGGTGTGGAGGATAAAGAGAAGGAGGATGGAGGAGAACATCCTCGATGTTCGTCTTTATCGTCGTCTATATCACCCCTCTTATTACAGAGCATCCCCATGGGAATAAAACGATATAGAAACACGAGATGGTAAAATTTTCAAGGCACAATTGTATTCTCTATTCCTCCACGTTCACGCTTATTCCTCGCTATGGATATTACAGCTTTTCGCAAACGCGTTAACTCGCACTTCTCTCTTCTCCCCTTTCTCATTCAATATATATATATACATATACATATACATATACATATATATATATACGCATGTATAAACCCTCTCGTAATAATCTCGTTTATAAAGTGTAAATCGTGCTCTGCTTGAGCTTTGATACACATCCCTTCCCCTCCCCCTTCTCACTAACCCAGTCCTCCCCCTCACCACCTCCCCACTCCCGCTTCGTGCTTCGATCACTCACCGGGCTCCGTCCATTATAAAACGCAAAACTCATCAATGCGTTTTGCACTGACTCCTCCTCCTCCTGGTTTCACCCCCCCCCCCCCCTCCCCTCTCCCCCTCTCCCTCTTCTCCTTCACCCTTTTGTCTGGTTCGTCTCTTTGACACTACTCGCGACAAAACGATTTTGGTATTCCAAGCAAGTGTAATATATGCCATCGCAACTATATATATATATATATATATATATATATATATATATATATATATGTATATATATACATACATATATGTATATATATATATATATATATATATATATATATATATATATATATATATATATATATATATATGTATATATATACATACATATATGTATATAGTTGCGATGACATATATATATATATTTACGACGAGACGCTGTGATTTCAACATGGGAGGTGCGCGTTGGCCGTGGTGGTGGAGGTCGCGAGTCGCGAAAGAGACGCGTAGCGGGAGAAATTCGCTTATACGTGACCGCAGCTTCGTATCGTTGTCCCTTTCTGTTTCTCTCTCTCTCTCTCTCATTCTAGAAGATTCAACTCCCCTTGCTTCACTCTTTTCGTTCTCGATTCATTATCTTCTACATCTGTCTCTTGTTCGTGTTTATATATATATACATTATCCATTTCACGGTCTATATATATATATATTACTCATGTATAACGCCCGGCTAAAACTCGTGCTGTTACTCGGTTTCTGTCGTGGCAAAAGCAGTAGTCGAATCGCCACCTTTATCTATATACATATACATACATGCACAGTGAACATTGTCGGCTTCGTCGTTTGCTTCGTCCTCTTCGTACCTTAAATATATATATATATATACATATATATATATATATATATATGTATATATACATATATAATATACTATATCCACTCTTCTGTACCATTTCCACCTCCTCGCATCGCCACCTCCACCTTCAAGCCGGCTAGCCAGCGTGTAACCCCCACCCCTCGTTTCCACTACCTCTTCCCCCCTCCCCTTCTCTGTCTGCCTCTCTCTCTCTCTGGCAGTGACTCGAGGGGGATACCGCGCGCGGCCTCCCGAGACGTCTCGAGCTTCAGCTGCTGCTGCTGCTGCTGCTGCTGCTGCGCCAGAGGCAGTAGAGAAGGCCGAATCGACCGACCAGAGTGAGAGATAGGAAAAAAAACGATCCTCGTATCAACTCTACTCGTATATTTATATATATATATCGTTTTATATGTAGTCGGCGAAAATTCGAATGGTTTTCTACAGACTGGTCGAGTGTGTCTGATCATAGCCTGCGTATGACGAGCTTACCTACTTACCGGCCGAGCGCCCGTGAGACTGAGACAGATATAGAGCGCGAGAGTGGGGGACGGTGCGTTTCGCGGCGGGGAGAGGGAAAGAGGGAAGAGCCGACGAGACAGCGAGAGAGCGCCCAGAGCGAGGCAGCAGCGACGAAGCAAAAGTAGTTGGTAGTAGCAGCGGACGACGCGAACGCGCCTGTACGTTTTATGAGCACCCTCACGCGCTCGTTCTCTCTCTCTGGGTCTCTCTCGGTCTCTTGTTTTTTTTTCTGTGCCTCGCAGTAGTGCAGTCCGTAAGCTCGAGAGTAACACATACGCGTAGTGAATAAACCTCTCGCTGGTGAGGCCAGTGAGGTATTTAGTGTGTAGCGCGCAGTAACGAGAAACCAGCCGGAGGGGTCGCACAAACACATGCGCATTTTTCGCGGTTTCGACCCCTACCATTATTTGAGTCAAACGACAAGTGGTGCAATAGCTGGAAAATAAGTGACTCACGACAACTCTGTTTCTCGAATGATTTTTTCCCTCGTGATGTTTATCTTCGTGATTATGGCAATTAAATAGTGATGAGGTGATCAATGGTAAAATTTATCGATTAAAATTATCCCCAAAAGGGATGATTTTAAATTATTTTTTTTCTCACAGTGTCATCATTTTTTAATGATAATTTTATAAATTTCATTTTTAAAGGCTAAATTTTTTGATAATTCACGACACGTTTGATATCGATTTAAATGCTTGATCATTTGAATACTATTCAGAATTCTAATGTTTCAGGCTCGATCATCAAATACAAAGTCCTCAATATTAAATTTATTAATTTTTGGGTAAGAAAATTTTTATCCAAAAAGAATGAATTTTTCATAATTCAAGACTGAAATTCGTAATTGAAATATTTACAATTTGAATATATTTTAGATTCGATTATTAAATATTAGAAACGAGTCGCTCAACCGATCGACATTTCTGTTTAAAAGAAAAGAAAAAAAAACAAAATGGTGTCGCCAAATTGATTGAAATTCATGATTTTCATATCTAGAATTGAAATATTTTAGGCTCGAACGATCGGACAAAGAGTCGAGCGATCTAATTAATTAATACGAAATCTTTTGCTGCTGACCCTTGACCCGAAAGTTTAAATTTTCAATTATATATTTCAATTGAAATGCCTAAAATTTGTGTGTTTTGAGCTGAGAATATTAAATGGTGATCGATCGAGTGATTCGAAACCGGCAAAATTCTCCTTGTTGTCATTATTATGTCATTCGTTGGCACGTTTTTCGTTCATCTCTCTGGTTTTATCTCTCGTCCTCCCCCCGTTGATTTATCATTTCATCGCTCGCGCGCGATTTTAATCACTTTCACACACACACACACACGCGCGTGCACGCACGCAAACGCACACACACACGGATATAAATAAGCCAGTGAGTGTTGTATACTCTCCTCGTTGGCGTTTCCATCGTCGTGAGCGAGACTGCGCGACGAGAGAAATACCACCAACGAGCCAGCAACAAGTGCGAATCGTAAAAGCCCGGAAATCTCGTTTTGCCGCGCGCCAACATCGTTCTATCTCTCTCGCTCTCTTTCTCTCTCACTCTTTGCTACTGCGGAATAACGGTCTTTGCTTGAGTGTGTGCGTGCGTGCGTGTGTAATCTTCTCTCTCTCTCTCCCTTGTTTTTTTTTTCCACCGCATCAAGCCCTCACGAAATTTTTTATTTTAGTATTTACACGCGTCGTTGTCGCGGTTATAATTTACGAGCGTTTCGTATGGAACAAAAAAAAAAAAGAAACCGTGTAATCCTGACGAATATACAGCGATTTGAGGCCTAGAATCACGGGGAAAAAAAATAGAAAGATTAATGCAGAGCATCGAGAGTGTGAATCAACGAGTTTGGCCTCTAATTCACGATTCTTAACTATTCTCTCTCTCTCTCACACACAGCTGCTTTATTGAATTAGCGCGACATGCAAAAACAGACTTGCAAATTATAAAACATAACGACATGTTTAAGTTTTTTTTATTAATCGCTATGAAAAATGATAAATTAATTGATCGGTGAATTATTTGAAATTGATAAAAATATTTATCTCGAAAATTTGTTCATCGTGCTACGCGTTTCATCGAGCATAATAAACATGATGAGAAACGATCTGACACAGTCTGAGAATTCACGTGGCGGCCGGGAGGATTATTATTGGGTATTTATGTAAGTTTGTCATCAACGAGCCCATATACAAAGGCGCGGGTTTTGCTTTGACTCTATCGATCGTTTCTCCCTATTAATTAGCCTCTCCCGGCACGATGACGAATCCCGTTATCATGCGCTGCTAACTCGCTTCGCTTCATGCGAGAGAACTCACGTGGCGGCGCGAGAATCGTCTCTGCTTGCATGTGTACTTATACGGGGTTCGGAAGAATGTGCGTCGCGCACGAGCTCTCCGTATGGATATCTCTCTCTCTCCCTCTCTCCCTCTCTCTCTCTCTCTCCCTCTCCCCCTCTCCCCCCTGTTTCTTGAACGAGACCGCAGATCCCGTGTATTAGAGCCGTGAAGCTAAATAAGCATCGAGCCGGCGCAACCAAGTCTGACCAAAAAGTCTCTCGATCTACTGGAGGAGAAAA
Source organism: Dyspetes luteomarginatus (assembly GCA_963669185.1). Classification (NCBI taxonomy): domain Eukaryota; kingdom Metazoa; phylum Arthropoda; class Insecta; order Hymenoptera; family Ichneumonidae; genus Dyspetes; species Dyspetes luteomarginatus. The sequence continues at coordinate 4,299,772 of OY769903.1, forward strand.
ATCGACGCGTTACGCTCGCAGTAGAACAAGCAAATTCATACTCAGACAAAAACATTTCCAGTAGATAAATCCATTTTACGGGGCACGGGGATGAGGCGGGGGGGGGGGGGGGGGGAAATTGAGGAAAGAATTTTAATGTTGCGTTCAGAATCCAATAGTCTCGAAACGTCCTCGAGAGTGGTAAAATCTGCGAGTCAGACACGCGCGTGAGTAGTGTATAGCATGTTTTTCTCGCTTATCGTTTATCTCTCTCGCTCTCTGACGACGGAGCTTCATGTCCGATCAGACGAGACTCGAACGCGAAAACGCGCAATAGTTCACCGCACGCTACCCCCTCCCCCCCCTTTCTCTCTCACTCACACACACTCGCTCCTACACGTATAGAAAACACCGCGGGCGAGAAATATATGATGTAACTATTCGCGTTGTTGACGCTTCCTCGCCCGTGATTCGTTGCTTTTCTACTTGGAGGCAATTTTTTTTTTTTTTTTTTTTTTTTTTTTTTTTAATTTTTGCCCACATTTCTTACCCGATTTGTGAAGCTCCTCATCATCGCAAGATATATTTTTCATTCTGCTGAATAAAATTCGCGTCACAAAACCCGGTAATTAAAAGATTGTTTCGGGAAAGGGTCGAAAAAATTTCAATATTATATTAGGAACCTGAGTACGTAGATACGCCAACTGGTGGCCAAACTCAGAACTAGTTGCTCTCATGTCACGTGTTCGACGTAGTTCGATGAATAATTGGCGAATAATCATACGGTTTATGTATGCTCAGCTGATGATCAACCTACTCGTAGCAGTTGATAATTCTGCCACCAGGGGGAAAAAAAAAAATTAGGCCACGCCCCAAATAAAAATCCCAATACAATCTTTAACATTATTTCTCTTATAATTTTTGTCCTCGTTGCAATTGACCCGCGTTACCCAAATTTTTAATTTATGCACCGTGGACTGTCGCTGCTATTTCTTCGTTCCTGTCGTTCACGGTTTACTCGCTGGCTCACATGAATTATCGATTTTTTTATAGGCACCTTCGGACTCGTATCGTACTTCGGCATTGATATGTATATATATATGTATGTAAACATCAATGCTCCGCGTACATATATAGTGTATATAGGTGTGTATGGAAAAGTCCTACGTCGTTGGAGACCCCTCCGTTCCTGGAACTTGGACAATATAACGCTCAACACACCGCGCCTACCATACTTCGGGGCTCTGACGCGTTTGTGTCGTTTCCTATATATACATATATATATATACATTTCGCATTATTTTCGCACTCGACATTTTCTCGTGAGCACGAGTTACATCATTACAATATGCTCGTCCATCAGATGTATTTATATATATTTCAAGGTGTATATATATATATGTATATATGTATATCGCACGTTATATGCAGTAATATACAAACGAAGTGAATACACAAGTTGATATTCTACGTTCGAGGAGAGCCTAACGACGCAGAATAATGTCTCGTGTATCTCACAATTGTCGAGAGACCTCTTCCTCCAGGATTCTCTTTCATGCTTTTTCTCCTCTTCTTGGCATCGCTCTTTCTCTCTCTCTCTCTCTTTCTCTCTCTTCCTCTTCTTCTCTTTTATTTATGCCCATCCCTGCGGCGAGTTCTCCCAACGAATTATAAATTTTACACAACATCGATCGTGGCCAGCACGAAACGATTGTTTAAATTTTGAATTTATAATTATTCGAAATGTAACAATTATGCGATGCTAATATTCTCATGATTCGTCTCAGGTTAACTCATTCGATCATGTCCAATGTACGATTTACATTTCATTGAAATTTCTTTAACCTTCACTTGGGCTAGAATGACAGTTTCGTATAACGAGAGAAACGTTAAATTTCACGTTTTACCAATTATTATGATGATTTTGTTTTAATCAATAATGAAAATACCTTTGAGGATCTTTTATCGATGCAATTTTTTTTTTCGGTTTTTTTTTTTTTCCATTCTTGAGTGGCCAAAGACCTTAAAAAACTCGATTTTTACCATTCACGGTTAATCGTCAAACGCTGGTCAATATTATATATATATATATATATATATATATATCTTGAGCGTTTGCTGGAGATCGTTCGATCTCTTGGTTCGTGTGCGCTCGCGCGCGAGGTCCTTAAAAGTACGAGAGCTCGCCAAGCGTGTCGCATATGTATACGAGTTCACCTCGAAGAAGCTGGACTCGCTTCTATATGTACTCTCTGCCACTGCTGTTGCTCTTGGTACTCGCCACGAATCACACACACACATATATATATATATATATATATATATATATATATATATATATATATACGTGTGTGTATAAAGCAGAGCACTAGAATCTCGTATGTGCTGCTCCTGCGCTCCTGCAATGCTCTCTGACGAGTCCACGTTGGAATTTATCGAGAGGAGAGCGAGAAACGATCTACTTGAGAACTGTATACATTCATATATATATATATATACATACATATCTCGAGATTTCTTGAGAGACGTAATCACTATTTAAGGCCACTTTGCGCATCTGGATTAGCCAAGGATATTCCATCAAAATGCCTTATTTTGGGTGACTTCTGCGTCATCGCATCTCATCGCTCTCCTTATTTACTAAATTTAAAAACTTATCTCCTCTCGATTATTTTCACAATTTCACGATTCGAGTCGATTTTCTTATATTTTAGCAATTTTCTTTACACTCATTCGAATTTACTTTTATCCTCCAGCTAATATTTTTCATCGAGAAGCGTTTCTACTTTGTCACTTTGTCGAATTTTCCGTTAAAATCGCGAAAAGAGAGAGAGAGAGAGAGAGAGAGAGAGAGAAATTCAGAAAGAAAGAAAGCATCAAACCGGAAGTATGACTCATGTGTCTGACTCACTTTTTCTCTCTCTCTCTCTCTCTCTCTCGCTCTCTCTCTCTCTCCCTCTCTCTCTCTCTCTTTCACCCTCTCACATATCACCCGTTGTGTTGGACAAAAAAAATGGCGTCTTTTATACATGTAGCTGCTTTTCTATCTGAGTCCATTTCTTTCCTATCTCCGTTCATACGTTGTTCGTTTGCCCACCGTTCTTCACATTACAAGAATAGCGTGTCTTTCATACATCCCAGAGATCGGAGACTTTTTACATCATCAAAACGTCCGGCTGGACCCGCGATCCAATTTTTCAACGATTTTCATGATAAATTCTCATGATAAAAATCCCAATTTCATATATTTTTATTCGATCTGACAAACATCATTCATTGTCAATTTATAAATATTGCTTTGAACTTTATCCTATAAATTTAATCACGATAATAATAATTATCAATTTTTCTTTTTTTTTTTTTCTTTTTAAAAGAGAAAATTCAGGGATAAAGAATTATGAAATCGCTTAGGCGAACAAATCGTGCACCTTATTTTCGAGCAGGAAAACGGTTCAAGGGGTTAAAAGGCATACGTGTGTGTGTGTATATGTATATACATATATATATATGTACGATTTGTTTAAACTGTTCAACTATATATATATATATATATATGTACGATTTATTTAAACTGTTCAACTATATATATATATATATGATCGAGAAATACTTTACAACGATAGACGCCAAGGATATGATACTCCGTCTGGCGTAGTTTATCGAGTTATCCGCACTGTCTGGCTCGATTTTCCAGCCAAGAGAATTCTCATCGACACACACACACACAGACACAACTGTAAACTCTAGAATCTCTCGAGAATCGACAATCTCGCGTGTGCCCACACTCTAAGCGGTTTTGTTCGACATACAGAAAAGCGCACTCGCGCGGACAGCGTGGAGTTGCGGACGGTTGGCAATGGGGCGGCGGAGGGGGGCGGGGTGAGGGGTCGAGGGAATAAAAACGGTCGGTGCATGTGAGTGCGAGAAGGGACAGTGTCGAATCGTAGTGGATTCACTCGGTGAGCTGGCTGGCTCGCGCGAGCCAGGAGAGCACGTAACGAAGCTACGGTACTCCACTTCAGTGGCAACAACAAAAAAAAAAAGAATAAAAAATGAAAAACGGAAAAAAAAAAATAAAGAAAGAAAAAGTAAACCGTATGTGTACGGTAGTAGTAAAGTTACTGGCAGCAGCAGTGAATCGACGACTTTCTTTATTACACGAGGCCCTCCGTTGCAAGCTCTCCTCTCTCTCTCTCTCTTCTTCTTCTCCTCTTTCTCTCTCCTTCTCTTTTTCTCTTTCTCTCTCTCTCTCTCTCTATCGCTCTTTCTGATAAGGACGAAGGGAGACGCGATTTTTCCGCAACGCTGTTTGCAATGGCACTCGTACACGTCGTTCAAAAAGCCAGAGACCACCGACAGTAGCAGACAGAATACAAGCTAGATATATACATATATATACACTAAGTACATAGATACTTATTGCTACTATACGGGCAGGAGAGGCAAACGGTAAAACGGACGGGGAAAAGAGCAGCATTTTTTACGAGTGTCGAGTCGACGTTTCACGGAGAGATACTGGAAGAACCAACAGAGAAAGAGAGAGAGAGTGAGAGAGCAAAGTATGAGCCAGCAGACGAGCGAAAGATATGTAGAAAGAATGAGAGAGATGGGGAAAAAAAAGTCAGCGAGCGCTTATCGCTTAGTTGCTGAGTTGACCGTTTCACGTACGCCAATTCACATCGTACTACAGTCGTTCGACTATACGACCGTCTTCATTATAAATATATATATATATATATATATATATATATATACACACATAGAATATAAGATGGGACTCGAACGAGCTGCCGCACTTTCCTCACTTTTGTTTACACAAAAATTCAGCAAATGTCACTCGATAAGAAACGAGTTAATTTTGCTCGGTTTAGCATCGTGAGAAGTTCGCCTCCTCATCCATATCCACCCCTCTCCACCTCCCCCACATTGACGACTTTTCTGCGTGTTGGTCGCGACACACAGGCGGGATTATAAAAAATAAAGTAAAGAGGCTCTCGCCGTCGGGTTATCGGGCAACACGTGCGACAACGACAACGACAACGACAACGACATCAACGACGACAAGCAATTCATGAATTTTAACTCTGCATTATTTCGTAGCTTTTTTTTTTTTTAATTTTTAGTCTGTCTTTTATTCACGGTTGATCGTGCATAGCGACCAGCCGAGCGTTGGAAACAAAATGGGAAAATATTCGTTATATACGTAGAAAATGTATTTATTTTTTTTGTCAATTTTTAACGAAGGCCCTCCAATCCCGAAAGAGAGCAAGAGAGAGAGAGAGAGAGAGAGAGAGAGCGCTTGAATGATTGC
>OY769903.1:4307561-4353487 GCA_963669185.1 Dyspetes luteomarginatus
ACAAGCCGTTATGAGAGGGTTGAAAGCCATGAGAAAATTCGGCCAAAGCTCTCTCGCTTCCCCCTCTTTTCATCGCGTCATCTCACAATTATTATTCTCGCCTTCTCGCTGACAAGAGCTTGGAATAATTTTATTATGAATAATTCTCGGAAAAAAATTGCGTCTTTTTAAGCACAATAAATTTTAACTCAATACCATTAATATGCAATGTGACTATTTCAAGGGTTGAATATTTTAGGGTCTCAATTATTGAGAGGGTTAATATTTTCACAATAATTACATCACTGTAAAATTTCAATCAAATTGATTTAAAATAATTTACAAGCATTGACAGAGGGTTAAAGCCATAAAAAAAAGTTATCTTCGACTCTCAACCCCCCCCCCCCCCCCTCTCTCTCTCTCTCTGTCTCTCGTTCACATCTTGTCGCCTCCACCCTCTCTCAGTTATTTTTCTCTCGTATCAATGTGTGGCAACGAAGACTACTGCTTGGCGAGATTTACGATTAAGCAGGTACGCTGCTGGTATTTCCCCCTGGTTAATGCTTCGTGGCTTTTGCTGTTTCTGTGTTATTCTTTGGCTTTGGCCGCGCTTCTGTGGTAGCGGCGGCGCAGTCGGGAAATCGCGGAGACGCCGTGACTGTCCAAGGACGCAGACGAGGAGACCTCGTGCGTAGTATACGATGAGGCCAGAAAGAGAGAGAGAGAGAGAGAGAGAGAGAGCAAAACTCCCTCGGCCCACTAGTAAGCAGTAAAGCAATATCAACATCGTGTGCAAAGCACAGAGAGACTCAAGGTAGATACTTTTTCTCTTTCTCTCTCTCTCTTTCTTGGGCAATCATCGAGGTCGAAGGTGTGCAACCTTGAAGAGAACGAAGAACAAAACCACAGACCACAGAGAATCGTCTTTGGCCACACATAGCGTCAATTCTTCAAGTCCAATTTTCCATTCAATATTCAATTCTGAATTCTCTCAATTACCATCGATCCGCGATGCACTCCACACAACAGCAAAACTAAACGAATCGATAGTAAAAAAAAAAAAACTTTGTAAAATGATTATATTCTTTCGGAAAAAAAAAAGAAAAAAAATGGCGTTATTTTAAACATAAAAAATATGTAAACTCTGAATAGAGACAATGAAAAATAACTAGTAAGGGTTAATATTTCAAGAGCTCACTGATTAGGATGGTGAAGATTTTTTTTTATTTTTTTTTACCCATTTGGCGAGAATGAAATCGCCATGAAATTGCTTTAAAATTAATATCTCATTTCAGTGTATTTTTTTTCAGCACGAATAACGTGAATTTTTCTCATCTAATCTCTTCTCATCGAATCGATAGTAAAAAAAAAAAAAACTTTGTAAAATGATTATATTCTTTCGGAAAAAAAAGGAAAAAAAAAAATGGCGTTATTTTAAACATAAAAAATATGTAAACTCTCAATAGAGACAATGAAAAATAACTAGTGAGGGTTAATATTTCAAGAGCTCACTGATTAGGATGGTGAAGATTTTTTTTTATTTTTTTTTACCCATTTAGCGAGAATGAAATCGCCATGAAATTGCTTTAAAATTAATATCTCATTTCAGTGTATTTTTTTTCAGCACGAATAACGTGAATTTTTCTCGTCTAACTAACTCTCATACAATAAAATTCTCAATTCTCTTTATTACTCTACCTGCATCATCCGATGAATTTAACAGGAAAAAAATTATAGTCCATACACGAAAAATCGATTATCGATCGACGATTACAGAGAAACGTGCAAATAGTCCACCATAATAATCGATCGTCGTTCCGTGACCAATGAACAGAGCAAATAATCGTATCTCTGTCAGAGTGGATTTTCACGTTACTTTATGTCCACATTTTTTGTTCTTTTTTTTTTCCTCTTCATTTTCTCTCACTGGTTATTATTGCAACAATTTTTATCGTTAAAACGAATGCTTGTTGTCAACATACGTGGCAAAATTTATCCTCGTTCATTTTCAACCATGAGAGAGAGAGAGAGAGAGAGAGTTAGTTAGTTTTACGTGTACAAGGTTACAATATTTCAGGCTTCTGTGTGCGAAAATACTTGATACGCAAAGTGTCGTGCAGTTGAATACTTATCGTATTTTCTATTGTACGAATTCTGCATATTCCAATGCGCACTTCTGCTTCTCTCTCTCTCTCTCTCTCTCTCTCGGCAGCCAGATCGTGAAAGAGGAAGAGAGCAAGAAATATTCAAGTAAAGAGTGAGGTGGTGGGGGAAAGAAGGAAAACATATCATAGACACGACGACTACGACTACGACGACGACGACGACGACGACGACGACGATATCTGGAATCGATGTTTCCGTTTTCGTCCGATCGCTACTCCCCTTCTCTACTTCTGCTCGAGACACATCGTATATACTTTACGTTATATCGCTATCGTCTATATATATATATATATATATATATATATATATGCACTATATGCAGTATGGAACGATATATGGGTCATTCCACGTGTAACGAAATGATTTTTTTGGCCAGTGGTCAGCAATTTTGACGCTCACTTAGAATTTATTTTCTTTTTTTTTATCGTCCAAACATTCTTCTTCTCCCTGTAGGCCAGAATTATTATCGCTGTAAGAAATAACGAGACTGTCAATTTTTTAAAATTATCATTCACCGTATACCCACCGTCTCATGCAAATTGCAAACGAGTTGAAGAAAAAAAAAATTTGATATATATATATATATATATATATATAGAGAGAGAGAGAGAGAGAGAGAGAGAGAGAGAGAGAGAGAGAGAGAGAGAGAGAGAGATATTGGGTTGATCAAAAAGTTTGTTCGTTTTTCCAAGTTGCACTTTCCTCTAAAAAAAACAAATCAGATTTTTGATCAATCCAATATACATCGAATTTTTTTTTTTTGGGAAAATATATCATGCCTAATGCTTACATAACTATATCTGTATATTTTGCACCATGTAAATGTGTGCTGTGGATTTTCCTGCTTGGTACTTTCGCGTACCAGATCGTACCGAGAGAATCTGCACAACGACACACATGACAAGCCAAGCTCTCTCTCCCTCTCTCTCTCTCCGTCTCCCCCCCCCCCCCCTCTCTTTAAACACACGAATTATCTACACGTATATATAAATATACACGCTGCAAAGAGATAGTTGTATCATGTAATACATAGAAGGGGATACACGGTGAGCGCGAAGAAAGTCACACGGTCGCGGGTGCGAGAGAACCGCTCGTGACTTTCACGAAGGACGCGAAGATACATAAACCAGAGCCCGGGTGAAGGCGAGAATCGTGAATCGAAATCGCTTTTTCCATATATAAGAATTTATTAATTTAAGAGAATTATTGTTGTGAAGATAAACAAAGAAAAATCAGGGTAAAAACATTTTACCCCTTTTTATCCCCTTAAGGGTTGAATTTCGAAAAATCCCTTCTTGGTAAGTCTCTACATTATAAAATAAAACTGCTGACCAAATTTCATATTTCTAAGGTCAATGGTTTGGGCTGGGCGATATGATGAATCCGTCAGTCAGTCAGGACATGTTATTTTATATATATATATGTGTGTGTGTGTGTGTGTATATATATATAACAAAAATATAGATTGTCCGTTGAGTATGGAATTTTCTATGGTATGTTGGATGGAGAGAAAAAAATTGATACGACTTGAATGAATTCTGGGTAAACGTTGATGGTCATTTTATCTCTCTCGCGGTCAAGTTGGCAGTCTTTTTTTTTTTTTTTTTCATTATTATTATTTTTTTTTTTTACATCATTTTCCTGGAGCGGCGTGTAAAGGGAGACTCGTTGACGCGCACGAGGCTCAAAGCTTCGCATACTCCACATAATTACAGAGCTCGCTTCTCTTTGTCAATTAGACTCGTTCGCTGGCCACAGTGACACTTAATTGTGATTTAGTGGCGTGACGGTGGGGCGAGTTGATTGGATACCATCGACAGACCCCACACGGCAGAATAGCTTATTTGTTTTCTATCCTTCGCAATCTCCTTTCTCTCTCTTTACTCTTCGTCTCGTTATTTTTTTTTCTAATTTTTATTATTATTATTATGATTTTATGCGGTATAAACAGCCGGCGAGGACTCGATGTTCTCGGATGAGCTCGATAATCCCTGACCAATGATACACTCGATCGCGATGGAGAAATTCGAATGATAATAATTATTAAAAAGTCCAGCTTGAAACTCGACTCGGCAAGAAGAGCTCGGGCTTGCTCTCATAATATGTACATCCCATTTTCTCTCTGCTCTCGTTGAATTAATCATCTTTGCCTCGCTCAACACACGGCCAAGCTAATTCACTTTCTTTTTATTTTTTTTATTTTATTTTTTATCAACTATATTCTGGCTCACTGCCCCGGACAATCGATGGAGAAATTAGAGTCGAGAAATTCTCGCGACTAAATGAATTAAATAATAATAATAATAATAATAATAATTCAATCATTAGTGAGGTTAATAGTAACACTGTGCGGTATTTGCCCAATAATAGACAGTACAACTTGACTTGATTAATGCGAATCAATTGCCAACATCTCAATTTACGAAACGATTAATTAATCAGATCGTTGACTCGATGAATGCTTCGTATTATATATATATATATATATATATATATATATATATATAATCTCCATTATACCGAATAGAGATTTATATCGCGTATCAATCAGTCTGTTTTTCAGTTGTCATCGATGTTATGTGTATTACTCATTATATCAGTGATTTAAATTTTACTCGTCTATACTAAAATATATAATTCAAATTTATTTTGTCAAAAGACACCGCAGCCTCTTGACACCAAGTAATTAACAAAAAAATTACCAATTTTTTATTTCTCTGTGTGTGTATATGCTTATGCGATCAAATAATCATGATATTTATTATAATAATCAATCATTTTTACAAGAAGCCAATTTACACGTGCTGGTGTGTTAATTATTCTGACGTCTCAAAGAATTAATTTACATATATATATATATATATATATATATATATATATATATATATATATATATATATATAATGTTTAAATTAAGATTTATATAACGTATCCATCAGCCTATACTTTTCAGTTGTGCGATATAATTTATTAATCATTATGATTGGTATAAATTTCACTCATAGGCTAAAATACATCATTCGAATTTATTTTTTTCGGAATAGTAAAATTGAATTCGAGGGTTAATGTCAATGTCAATGTCGTCGTAAAATATGAAAATGTGTAAATAAAAAAAGCTCTTTCTCTCTCTCTCTCTCTCTCTCTCTCTCTCTCTCTCCTTCTCTCTGGCCACAACTCGACGTTGCTTACGTTCCTTTTTAAACGTTCGTAAGTAATACGAGTATGTACGTAGCATTACGGGTAATCTCACGCCGTGAGCCGGCACTCGTCCCTCTCGACGTCGTCGTCGTCGTTACAGGAGCAGCATGAGCGCATATAACGTGTATATAGATATATATATATATATATATAAACCCGTTGGCATTTCACTGGAGAAAGTAGTTACGGTGAACCGCTCTCCACACTATCCAGAGAGTAAGTATACTTGCCTTCTCTCTCTCTCTCTCTCTCTCTCTCTCTCTCTCTCTTTCTCTCGATTGCTTCAAGACTCCTCTCGCGGCAGTAACTCGGAGCGATCCGTGTGCTGTACATAAGTGAGTTCTGTGAGCCCGAGTTCTCGCAAGAAGGCTCAGAAAGCCACACACACACACACACACACACACACACACAAAAGAAAAGCCACACGAAGATCAGGAGAGGAGGCACCAACGTAGATCGCCCCCAGGGCTAGATCGCGTTCTTTCGCTCGCTCTCGCGGGACACTCCCCGTTTTTAACGCTTTGCCTTCCCCTCTTAACGCTCTCGCCATTTTGTACGCATCATTAATTATCGCCGATTACACCACGAGGAAAATTATCCGTAACGACTTTATGCCCTCGAAGAGATGCTGTACTATTTTTTGCATTTTAAATTTCTTTCTCCATTATATATATATATATATATATATATATATATATATATATATATATATATATATATATATATATATACATATATATATATATATACATACATATATATATATGTATATGTATGTGCAATATCAAGAGATGATGGTAAAAAGAGCGTCTGATTGTGAGAGTAGAGCCGAGTCTAGTAGTAAAGGCGAAGAGATAGTCAGACGTCTAAGTGGTACGAGCCACTGTGTGTGTGTGTTTGCATATTTGTGTGTGTGTGGTCAAACCGAAACGTTCGAGTATTTCTTCGCGGAGCTGAAAAATTTATTTTCTCTTCACTCTATCGTGTTTGTGCTCAAAAATGTATACAATTTTTTTTTTTTTTTTCCCTCGTGGCTCAGACAAGCAATGACGAGGAAAAAGCTCCTGGGAACTCGCGGGAAAAGACGGTGAAATTTTTCCAAGGGAATCCGAAAGGCCGCAAGAACGAGAGAGGGAACGAGGGAGGGAGAGAGAGAGAGAGAGAGAGAGAGGGAGAGGGTGGGAGGGAGGCTAAAGAGGGTAGAGAGTCAAAGAGTGCCAGTCGTTTCTACACACACACGCCTTGACCTTCCGCCCGTTGATTCTCGAAATAGAATCTGTATTTTTAGGTTACCGGCAGAGAGAAGTCTCTCTGCTGGTTACCCTGAGAATTGCGCGGCTGCATTTGATGCTCAGCCGTCAACTTTGGCATCCCCTTCTGGATCTCTTTCCATCTCAAAAGTAGATTTAATTGTCCCAGGATTCATTCTAATCTTTTTTTTCTTCTTCTCTTCTCCTACCCTTGGAAAAAAGAAAAAAATTCTATCTGATTATTATTTTTTTATTTTTTTTCATTCTTCAGTCAATTATAGCCGCTTAAAAGAAGCTCTTAATTAAGATCAGACCCAAAAAATAATTCTCAGGTTATATTTTTATATATTTAAATCCCCGAAGCGATGACGACTCAATCCGAAAACAATTTTTCAATTTTTAATACCCCGAAGTCAATTAGTAAAGTTTCGAAGTGAGAAGTGGGAGTGCCGAGGAAGCAGTTTTAAAGCCACATATAGAGTGTCTGGGTTTCACCGGTCAGTTTGCCACCTAAAGGAAGCTGCGAGATGGTGGAATTGGTTCTCTTTAACTAGCCTTGTGTATGTGTGTCGGGCCAGGTGTGGGCGGTTGAGGAAGATCGAGAGAGAGAGGGAAGGAGAGAAGGAGAGAAAGGGAAGGAGAGAAGGAGAGAGAGAGAGAGAGAGAAGGAGAGAAAATCACATCACACCAAGTTGCCTCCTAAAGAGGCCAGCAGAGGCAAACGAGGTGCCCGAAGGTCAAGCGAGGGTTCCCCGATAGCTGGTATATCCCTCATCGCGGTAGCTGATGACGCTCAGAGGATCCTCACTGCTTCGTGTGAGGAAGAAACACCGCGCACGAGGCAGAGAGAAACAGGCATAAGGGCACGTGCGGACCCAGCCAGTGAGAGAATTCCACGTGATGGACGGAGATGATGAAAAAAAGGAAAAAAAAAGAAAAAAAATAAAAGACCACGACCTCGACTTCCCGCTTATACTATATGCCGTATCACCATCCACGCGAAAACAGACGCGAAAGCTCTCGTGTGTTAGTCTCTCATATGTCGAACCCACCGATGAGCTGAACAGAGAGAGAGAGAGAGAGAGAGAGAATCTCGTCTCGTGGCAATAAACGACGATCAACCGTATCCGGTCGTGGCAAATATATTTATTATATAATGCTTCTCACTCGCAAACCGGTGAATAATAAGCCGTTTCGTTTCGCATCATTGGCACACGTCAATCGAAGGGGGACGTCTTGGAACAAAAAAGGATGAGAAGAAGGAAGTGATGATATGACGATTCTTCTCTACGTAGATCGTTGATAATAAAAATAATTTTTTATCTGAGTACAAATCATTTCGATATACAAACGTTCTCTAATATCTTTTAATGTATGTATGTATGTGTATATATATATATATATATATATATATATATATATATATATATATATATTACTGGATACGGGATACTATATTACTGGATATGTATATATATATATATATGATATTGTATCTACATAGACACAGGATTGATCGAATGACCCTAATAAAAGCGTTAAAGCACATGATTTTCGACTGAATACAGCACGAGGCACATCAACGGCAGCACGCGCGTTGCCCCAGGCTATCTCAACGATTGCCTCTGGTGCACAAAGAGAGACAGAGAAAGACAGAGAGAGAGAGAGAGAGAGAGAGAGAATAATATCGGCGACCTGATTTGCACCATTGGCGTCAGCCACCGAGCAACCGAGTAACCTCGATCAGCTAGCGAAGAGCTCACAAACACGACGAGAGAGTTAGCAAGGGAGAGAGAGAGAGAGAGAGAGAGAGAGAGAGAGAGAGAGAGAGAGCGATATTCGTCCATGCCACACACTACAATCTACAAACAACACACTCTGTGAGGTACACACAATATCGCCCTCTTCGTTTCGTTTGCTCGTCCACTGTAATTCCCAACACCGTGCTACATTCGAACGACAAATACTCTATGTGCAAGCCTATAAATTAATAATACAGACTCCACCAAGAAGTAATCACTGAAATTTACAATCACAAATTATCCACAAATAATTAATAATGAAACATTTGAGTGATAAAATAAGGAAGAGAAAATATCGATGTAATCCAATTATCGTCATATATGTGTAATTAGACAAAGTTAATAAATTTGAAGAAAGATTAGGCGAAAAAGAAGATTAGGCAAAGTCGTGGCCAAAAATTTGACTGATAATTAATTGAAGGGAATAAAATAATATTTTTTGTTCCATCTATTTTCCTTATATAAATTATTAAAACGAGAAGATCCAGGAGCGATTTCATCTTAAATTGTCCAGCAAATGTTGATATTGTGGCCAAATGTCTGACTAATAAAATATTTAAAAAAAAAATATCATTTTAATCAAAGTGTATCGTCATATATATGTATTTTTAAAGCAGTCAAATAATTTTTTGTCGATTTACCTATGGCACTGAAATTGTTAATAATTGCTCGGAATCCCGAAAATGGGAGTGAAAATTTTTGTGGTTTCTTTTTTCTTTTTTTTTTTTAAAGCTCACATAGGAGATTATTTTTCAGGAGATTATTGGATATAAAAGCGATGCAACACGAGCTGGTTGGTAATTCGCCACGAACGGTGAAACAGAACGCTCCAGCTCGATGAGTATATAGAAGAGTATGAGAGAGCCACAAGCGAACGAGGAGAGGGTTGGCCTAGTAACGGCAAATCTGTGCGGTGTCAATGGATCTTTGTGACTTGCCGAACGAGTCTGCATTTCCAGCCACAAATCTCTCCGTATGCAGATAGTGCAATTTCGAGGAGTCTGTCGTCCTCCTTTGATTAGAGACAAAAAAGTACAGAAATTCTCTTATCGAATACTTGAATGAAAATTATATATTTTTTCTTTCTTTTTCATTCTACTTAATTATTCATTTTATTCGGTGATTGATTCATTGTAGTCAACAATTATCGATGTGTGATCACAAGATTATCGATCCATCATCGAATCGACGGGATACGCGAAATCCTTTTTATTATATAAGATCGATCGTTCTCCTGACGCGTGAATTGCGTTGGTGAATGCTCGAAACTCATTCTCTCTCCCTCTCTCTCCCTACACACACACACACACACACACCTATATATATATATATATATATATATATATATGTGCGTTACACGGTTACTAAAATAGTATTAAACACACGGTCAGTTTGCAATAGTAACAGAATGTATGTCGACGATAAAACGTACTGGCTGGACGATCGAGAGACTCGACATCGAATTGGCAATGCCGCTCGATCCCCGTAAATCACTCCTCGCCAATTATCCATTGCTTGATTTAGCGTCACGCACGCGGCCTGTGACCGTTCTCTCCCCTCCCTCCTCCCCCTGCTTTCCGATGTTCATCCGAGCGCGTGAGAGAGCGAGAGTCAAATTTTCTCACCCGCGAACATTTTAACAGAGTTCTCCCCCCCCCTGCCCCCTCCCTGGCTCACATTGACAACCGAGTTAAATTCGATCTTTTTTTTTTTTAATTTTTTTTTCCATGTCGCGGATCGTTGCTCACCGACAAATATTTGATAATGGGGAACAAGAGAAAAAAAGGTCCATTGGAATAGGGAAAAAAAAAAAAAAAAAAAAAAAAAAAAAAAAAAAAAAAAAAAACATTCGAGATATTCTGACCCGTGACGATGACGAGAGGGAGCAGAGACCTCTCGCCGAAAGTTTTGGAAATCTCTCGTCTCCTTTTCCCTCGTCCCACAATGCGATAATAATGAAGCAACGAGGGCAAAGAAAAAAAAAAAAAAAAAACAAAAAAAGAAAAAGAAGTCAAAGAATAAATTGAGCGAAGAAGGCGGTTAAAGAGGCCACAGCGTAAAAGGCGGAAGAGGACACGATGAGGAGTGTTCTCGACCCACGGATTTATGACTCGTCTCGAGAGTCAGCGAAAGGAATATAAAAAGAAAAAGACTCGCGCGAGAAATACGAAGAGTGCGGTGACGAGGAATGGGAGAAAATAAAAAAATAAATAAAAATTCTCCTCCGTGGGGGAAAACGAGCCGAAAGGGTTCGATATATGAGCGAGTGCGTTAACCCTCGAGGACAAGGAAGTGTAAGAGTTTATGTCACTATTGTATTACCGCTAAAAATCGTGAACGAGAATTTCGAGAAGTGATTCACCTTGACCTTTAAAATTGCATCTAAATACGCTCAATAAATAAATAAGAGAGAAATTAGTCGGAAAACATAGTGAACGAGAAATTTCAAGAAGTGTTTCTTCTTCGACTCTTAAATTCCATCTAAATACGTTCAATAAATAAATAAATAAGCTACAATTGAGCCGAAAAAAAACGTAAGAGTTTGTCACATTTTTTATTTACCCTAAAAATGGTGATGTTTTTATTTGTTAGGAAACTGGCGATTTTTTTTAATGATTATTATACTTATTCGCCACGACAACAACATGCAACGAGGACCTTGAGAAATTCTTTCTTGCTCGGCTCTTTAATTACAGCTATAATGGCCCATTTTTTCACCTCTGGTTAAAAATTATTTTCCGGATATTCTATACGAAAAGCATTGATTATCCGACGAATAACTGTGTCTGCCAGATAAACCCTGGCGAAGAAATTGTCCATAAATACCCTCGATAAAATAAAAATCTCCTCCAAGGCGAAAATTATCCATAAGAGATGCGAGAAAGTGCGTTAACCCTCGATAGTGAGGAAACATAAGAGTTAACGTTTCACACTCGTGTTGTTGTTGATAATATGGATAGCTCTTATTTGCCGAGGAGCTTGCGCGATTTTCTACGCTTTTTCTACTTGTTCACTTTGACGACGACAGGCAAAAGAGAATCTCCGACAGTTAATTCTTGTTCAGAGAAGATAGAAAGATAGAGAGAGAGAGAGAGAGAGAGAGAGAGGGGGGGGGGGACCAGGTCACAGACCGAAAACAGGAACTAACTGCTCTCGTCGAGCACCGGTGCGCTGCCTGTGGTTTATTCCGCCACGAACCTCTCTTCCTTCTCATTCTCTTCTTCGAGTTGGCCGCTTCGTTTCATCGGCTGCTTTGTCCTCTCTCTCTCTCTCTCTCTCATTCTCTCTCTCTCTCTCTCTCTCTCTCTCTCTCTCTCTCTCTCTCTCTCTCTCTCTCCCCCTCTCCCTCTCCTTCTCCCTCTATCTATCTTGTTCGCTCTAGCTTTGACTACTTACTTAACGCCCTGCCGCACGTTGAACAGCTCCCCCCCTCCCTCTCTCCCTTTGTCGTATTATACGTACTACTTGCTTTTGCTCGTTCGCTCATTTCGTCCTATCTCTCTCTCTCTCTCTCTCTCTCTCTCTCTCTCTCTCTTACTTCTCTACCTCTTTCTACCTCTCGCAAGGCTGCCACGAGTTATATTATCCGCTCTCGCGAAGTGGCCGATTCACCATGTGTGTGTGTGTGTGTGTGTGTGTGTGTGTGTGTGTGTGTGTGTGTGTGGCTCGGGCTCGCTCACTGATCGCGAGAGCCACGAGGCCCCCGCGGGTCCTTGACTCCGGTCGCGCGCGCCACCAGAGCTACCGTGCGGTACCTTCCTTTTGCCTTTGTGCTTCTTCTTTGATTTCTCTCTCTCTCTCTCTCGCTCTCTCGCTCTCTCACTCTATCGCTCGCTCGCTCTCTCGCTCTCTCGCTCTCTCGCTCTCTCTCTCGCTCGCTCTCTCGCTCGCTCTCCCTCTTCCTCTCTCTCTCTTTCTCTTACTACTGTATTCCCCATTTCGGACAAGCGTCCCCGTTTGTCACTGATAAGTAGCTAAAGCTGCTCATGCTCAGACAGTTTTTGTAATACCACGAAACTCATGTAAGAGAATTAATCAATTAAGATTTTCAGCTGTCGAGTTTGGAAGAAAAATTCAGCACTTTGATTGTAATTTTGGATATTTTTGACCGGAGCTGCCACGTGGCAATTTTCTTTTGCTTTACAGCTGTGCTTCATCTTCTTCTCTTTTTTCCTCTTCTTCTGCTGTTTCTACTTATTTTTTTTTTTATTTCTCTTTTTCTTTCTTTTTCGTTCACTTCTTGTCTAACTCTTTTATTCTATTATTATTGTATTTCTCCTCCCATGCTCGTCACCATCTCGTTGCTCACTAATGATTAGTCAAAGGTGTTGGGTGCTCGGACAATTTTTGTTCGCAATATGAAACTCATGAGAATTCATCAATTGATCCTTTCAACTGTTGAGTTTAGTAGAAAAATTCAGCACTTCTATTATAATTTTCAAAACCTCGATATTCTTGACCGTGTCTTATTGTGCGTGAACTTTTTTTTTCCTCATAGTTGTGCTTCGTCTTATTCCTCTTTTTCTTCTTCTTCTTCCTATTTTTCTTCTTTGACTCTTTTACTATTTTACTGCTGTATTTCTCATGTCGGGCTCACCCCTTGCTCGCTTCGCACCGATCAGTAGTTAAAGCTGCTCGTTGCTCAGACATTTTTTTTCTCATACTAAAATATTCATGCAAAAGAGTTGATCAATTAACATTTTCAACTGCTTAATCGGGATAAAAAATTCAGCACTAGTGGTATGTTTGTCGTCTCGATGTTTTCTTTAATAGGGCAAAAGCCCCGACTAATAATCAGGTCAAATCCAATCGATAAACGTCATAAAATGGCAGCTATATTTTAATGAATCTTTTTTTACCCTTCAATGAATTCTGATTTGAATTTTGGACAAAACATGCTCGTCGTACAATTTTTTATTCTTCATTAGGAAATTATTTCAATGTATATCCGAGATATGGAAGAAAAAAAAAATGTCAATATGATATCTGAGTTATCGAAGGTATATTTTTTTTATGTATTTTCTTTACATTTTTTTTTTCCATTTGTGGCAGTGACACGTATGAATTTTAAATAAAAACGGGAAATTATGAAGAAAAAAATGTATGAGAAATTATGAAGAATGTGAGAAGACGAGGCCACATGCCGATAACACAGGGGATACACATAAATAGCACTGAACTCATGAGAGTGTTCGTTAACCCACATAACGTTCACTTTACCCGATTCGCCCCCCGACCATAAAAACCCTCTTCACGATTCCTTCAGCCCCACGTTTGCATACGCTGCTGCATTGCTTGCCTTTTTTTTTCCTCCATTTTTTTTTTTTTTACTCTGTCGATAATCGCGATGTGCGCTCAATTTATTCTACGGACAGGATACCAGTCGATAGTAGGCAAAAAATATAAAAAAGTTTATTCCATCAAGCCAGAGAACGCTACTGATCTATCCATTTTTTTTTTTCTTTCATTGCCCGAAATTATTGAAGAAAAATCGATCTTCGATGTGTGTACTCTTGCACCAAAGAGAAATAGAGGCAAACTTACTATATTTTCAGATATATAAAAATTTGCTACGAAAATATATTCTCGAATATGTACGGAATATATTTTTATTTTTATATAATATGAAAGGCAAAAAATAAACTTGAAATTTATATTTTTTGTACTTTTTATTTATATTTTGTATTACTTGGTTTATTTTGTATAATTTATTTCCAAAGAGGCAACCGATGAATTTTGTTAATTAACGATGTTTTTTTTTTCTTCTTGTATGATTGCAGGATACTATCAGCCGGCTGGTCCGCTAATACAGCATCCTCCAACGTTGCCTCCGGTCAAAGCTCCACCGCCTGAGCCGACACCAACACCGCCACAAAATTCTGAGGGTTCGGACGATCTCGTCGCAACGTCCACAACTTCCGGTGGCACAAACAGCACAGGTAATTCGTAGCCTTCATTTTGCCAATCGTCATCAATTACTCCAAAACTATACTCAGTAAAAATGATTTTCTTGTTTTATCAAAAAAAAAAAAAAACAAAATCATTTCACCACGAGTCATTTTAGGGATCATGAAGGGTCCTTCGAACCCATTTAATAATTTTGAAAAAATCATCGTGAGAAAACTATCCGTCCAATGTGAATAAAAAATATTACAGAACATACCTTGAACATTGTAGATTACGTACGAAAAGTCGATTTATAAGAAATCAAATGGGCAACATGTTAAAAAAAAATCACAGAGGTCAATGCACAAGGACACTTTGTCACTAAAAAAAATCGACGGGTCGATTCTACCCAGTGTGACAAAGGAGGGTTAAGAGCACAAAAAAAAACACTTCTAAAGCTCAAAATTTCGGTCATAAGTTTTACAATAAATTTAATCTCAAGTTTTAAATCAAATTTTAATCTTGCAAGTAATGTAGAATTTCCATTAAAACTCGAGATTACACTTGTGATTAAAAATTCGGCTTTGAAATGATTGTGGAATTTTTTTTTTTTGTTTTTTTTCAGGTGGCGGAGGATTCTACAGAGCATATTGTCCACAATATTACAGTACCCCGCCACAATATCAGGAGTTGTGCTATCCGCCTACCTATCCTCATCCACATTCACATCCGCCGCCTTACTACAAATACGCGCCGACTTACAGAAGGTGAGAAAACTTGATAAGATCGATATAAATTTTCTCTCTAAATTCTGCCACTCCCCGTGTCGCCTCCTCCCATTTTAATAAGTAAATTAGTTAAACGTCAAAACGATTTGTAAGCCTTGAACGATCGCTCGACAAACTCGTAACTGAGTTTATTCATTTCTGTTTTCGCCCCCTCTCATTATCGTGGCTTCCTCGGGACGGCTATGCAGGCAGTATTACGGTTATCCGGGAGCTGACGGAGGTGGTGGAACAGGCGGAGGAGGAGCTGGTCCTGGTCCTGGTGTCGTCGAGTATCAGCCACCACCGCCACCCGGTGAATATCCAATGCCACCCTATTACGGTGCTTATCCACCGCCTCCACCTCCTCTACCTCCACCACCAAATCCCGCGTATTTACACGCTCAGGGACGACCTATAGTAGATCGTGAGTATTTTTCAAATTTATCATAAATTAATTTTTAATAAAATCAAATTACTCCTCTCAATTTTATTACATATTATTATTATTATTATTAAGTACGAATAATTCAAATGAAAAATGAATTATTCAAAGATTAAAATTGTTTTTGAAAAATTCGAAATTATTTGGGCCAAAAATTTTGATAAAAATTATGTTAGTGTTGAATTTTTTTATTATTTTCTTCATTTGTTTTTTGTTTGTCTGCAGATGCAGCCTTTCAAGGTTGCCCATGCCCAATGCAATCGTGTCCAAAAAACGTGGATACTGGGCCCCTTATTGGTAATGGTAAGGGGGCGCCAGTGGCATCGGGTCCCGGTCTGTCATTGCCACCCAGTGCTTTGGTAGGGCCGCCCTCGCCAGCGAGGGGGCTAGCCGGGCTAGCGCCTCCTCATGGTGCCAATGCCTGGGACACGGATCGCGTCCAACTCAACACACACCGCAGTAACCTCAATTCTCACAGTCAGCAGCAACAGCAACAACAGCAGCAGCAGCAGCAGCAACAACAACAGCAGCAGCAGCAGCAGCAGCAGCAGCAACAGCAACAACAACAGCAGCAACAGCAAATAACACCTGCCTCGGTTGTCCACAGTATTGTAGCCGGTGCTCACAGTCGACCTCAAAATACCGAGTGTCGAACAAAGGTGTGTAAAAAGTGCAATAAGCTTTTTTCAATCCCCATTAAAAAAGAAAAAAAAAGTATTATAATTATTAGTTGTAAAAGTATATATTGCTATAATCATTTATTTTCAAATTTTTTTCCGGGCTGGATCCAACTTTTGCCACTTCTACTATTCAGTAATATTTTTTTTATCTCTCAGTTTCACAATGAAATGAATTGCACTAATTTTATTTTTCAATTCCTATAAAAAAAAGAGTAAAATATTATTATACCTAATCGTTTGGGTTTGGGTTTTTTTCCGGGCTGGATCCAATTTTATTCCATTCCACATGAAAAAAATTATCATAATTATATTGTTATAATTGTTTATTTTTGAATTTTTTTTCCGACGATGAATCCCACACCAACTTTTGCCATTTCTACTATATAGTAAAATGTTAATTTTTTTTTTTTTTTTTCACCTCGGGATTTCAGAATGAAAAGACTTGCACGGAGGACAAATTAGGCAAGTGCAATTGTGAGAAACGGGCGTGCTCGTCAACGTGCGAGGTTAAACTGGAGGCTTTGTCGCCAACCGAGACAGTCTCGTCGCCGACATCGTGTCGAAGCGAAAAAACGGCAATACACGATTTCAAACTGGAGAACAACAATGTTAAGTGTGAATCGTGCAGCGTCGGTGTTGCCGGAGTTGGGCAGGAGAATATATCGTGCGCGGCGAATTGCAACGTCAAGTGCGAAACGGGTTACAAGTGCGAAATAATGAAGTGCGAGCAGTGCATGAAAGAGGGACAAATGACGATAATGGAGCTCGAGAAGGATTCGGGAATATTGCTCATTGACGAGAAACGTCTCGAGGCTGATACAGGAGTAAAAGAGGAGCTTAACGATGTTGTCGTGTTGGACACGCAAAATTGGCAAAAACCCGATTACGAGTCAACCGTTCAAGAAGTCGTCGATGATAAAATTGTCGTTGTACCAAGCGACGAAAGATCCGCGACTGTCGTCGATCAATTGCCCAAATGTCAAAAGCTGACCAAGAGAAAATTGTCACTCGACAGTCTCTCGGATTGTATAAAAAAACGAAAAGTCGACAAGCGAACTCTCTCTGTGGGCTCGACGAGAGATTTACCAGAGTATGATCGACTCAGCCAGGTGATTGTCGCACCCGATGAATCCGTCGTGGATTCTTCCGCGGTCATCGAGTGCGCCGCGAAAAAAAATACGAAAAAAGATTCGCTGGCCCAAAAACGAAAAATCGAGGCTGAAACTTTGAGTTGCGAGAGTACAGCGGCAAAAAAAGGAAAAATTACGAAATCACCAATGACCAATGGAATAACAAATATTTGCTTGAAAACTACAGCGACGGAAAGTTCGATAAACGAGACCATTGACGATGTCATACAGCAGAGCTTGAAAATGTCTCAGAAGAAAGAACGCAAAAGCGAGACAACCGAACGAATAAACGTTGTCGAGAACAAAAAAAAGAAAGGAACAAATTTATTGTCGACCATAAAAAAAGTAACTCGGAAAATCGATCTTGTTAAAGCCACAATGGCCGAAAAATTGTCCTCTGCAAAGAACGAAGCGAAGAAGGAAACAACGGCAAAGTGCAAATTCGAGGCAAAACTCAGAGTTAATAAAAGCCAGGATGCCAAAAGCAAGAATAACAAAGTAAGAGCCAAAATAACCGAGGTCAAGTCAAAACTAAGCGTCGAAGCTAAGCCCAAAGTGCCAGAAAACAGGACAAAGGAAGCGCCGAAAAGCAACGAGATCGGCAATCCTGTCGCAGCAGCAGCAGCAGCAGCAGCTCCAATTTCAAATTCAATGATAACGGCAAAAAGTCGCGTTATCGAAATTTGCGAGAGTGTCAAGAGAGCTGCCTTAGTTAAGAAAAAACGAAAAAGTACAAAAAAAACGACATTATCGTGGGCGAAAAAATTAACGACAAGTGCAACTAAACAAGAGGCGAGCGAGACTTTGAGTGAAAATTTTAATCCGGCAAAGAGGCCTTTTCTAAAGCCCAAATGGAGCAACGGTTGGAGTTGGGAGGGAGATTCGTACGAGGCCAAAGTTTATCTAACGGTGAGGCAGACAATTCTTTTATTTTTTCTTTTTGCCTCCTTTTTCTTTATTCTTCCTCATTCGTTGACTTGACGTTTTTTTTCTATGCAACGCGACGTGTTCAAATCGCATACTGGATTAGAATTCACGATCGATTATTCATTTATGCAAAATTACAGAATGAAGAATCAGCGATACGCCGTTGTTACGCGAGTATGAAACACGTGAGCGGTGACGTTCTCAGACCACGAGATTGCGTACTTCTCAAGAGTGGACAGCGTAAAGCCGATTTACCATTTGTAGCAAAAATTGCTGCTCTCTGGGAGAATCCTGACGATGGTAAATATAATTTTGTTCAGCAAAACAAAACAAAATACTAACTACGTCATCCTGAGATACGTCAATTTGCACGAAATTCAAGATTATTTTTTAACATCATCTCACCCAATTTCATTGCCAAGTTTCAAGTTCGACCCATCCAGCTTCAATATTATGAAAAAAATATATATATATTTAAATTCTGGAAATTGCATGACCCCTAAAAAGTTGATACGCAAGAAGATTAATTTTTTTTTCTCATGTATCTCACTCGTTACAGGCGAAATGATGTTCTCTCTGCTCTGGTACTACAGACCTGAGCACACGGAACAGGGTCGTACAGACTACGACACCGAGGACGAGGTATTTGCATCGCGTCATCGTGACGCGAACAGCGTTGCTTGTATAGAGGACAAATGTTACATTCTCACGTTCAACGAGTACTGTCGGTGAGTATAAAACTGAATAATATTTGTGATCAAGATTGGAGTAGCGAGATATGAGCCAATAATCGGGAAAATGCCCGCGAAATAATTCTAGAATTATTAATATTTTCGAAAATTCATGATGAAAAGATTTATTGAATATTGTGACTCAGCTTTATTTTTAAGCCAATGTTCGAGAGCATAGAATGTGTCAGGCTACTTGTTTAATTCGTCGAAAACTCCAAATTTTATCTTATCTATATCGGATTCTCGCAAACATTATCGTCGACAAAAATACAAATTCGTGACAATATTTTCTCGCTCTCAGATACCGCAAGAATCTGCGAAGAATCGAGGAAGGCTTGGAGAGTCCAGGATTAATTGTACCACCTGGCGAACAAACTTATCCACGTGAATGCAGACAACCACCAATACCCGTCCCCTCGGATATGGTACTTTTTTGCCGTCGTGTTTACGACTATCGCGGCAAGAAACTCGTAAAAAATCCCGGATGACTCGACCAGTCGTAAAATCGTTTGCGAAAAAAAAATAGGAATCAATGGAATGCACAAAAGTATGCGAAACGGACGTTTTCAAACTGAGCGCAGGTCTCTTCCCTTCAACCATGCCCCGATAATATTCAAAATACACACACACCCACACACACACAAGCACATATAAAAAAAAATACAATCATCAGTCGATAGTTTGACCCGCTGGCCTTTTTCCCCAATTCTGACAACGTTGATTCGTGAAACGCTAAAGAAAAAAAAAAAGGAGCCATGCGGTACTTGAAAAACCGTATAGAATGCTCCAGCTCCAGAATCCATTTATATTTATTCATAAATTTCATCCTTTTCACCCGTCGACGTTGTCTCTACTCGGGAGGAGAAGAGAAAATCCCTAAAAATATCCGTGAAAAATTGCCCGTGGCGATGAAGGAAATGAAAAAAAAAAAAAAACTACGATTATTTTTACGTCGGTGGAACGACGAACAACCGCGTGGGCGATTAAAAAGAAACCGAAGGGTGGAGACGACAGTCCTGACATCCATTTGTAAAAAAGAAGAGACATCGATAGTGCAGGTCACGTAAAACGCTTCTTGGATGGATATTGGCAAACGAGGGCGAAATCGAATCGCGCGTTCCACCGACGAGACAAACTTTTGAACGACACACACACACACACACACACAAAAGGTAATTCTAACCGCTGACTTTTGCTATAGCCAAGTTATTAGACAATTTGACAATTTTTATAGAAAGAGATGATCGAAATATTTTTTGCGAAATAGAAATTTACAAAGTTCGAACACATATGCGTGTTATATTTTGAGCAAAACACACAAAACCAAAAAAGTGGAACGAGAACGAGTACAGATGGATGTGTTTAACTCGAAAGAAAAAAAAAAGAAACGAATGTCTGAGCGAAAATGGCCGTAATACGGGCGCGAGGTTTGAGGGAATACCTACGAACAGTTTATTAAGAAATGGCTAAATCGTTTTTATTAACTTGTTTTTTTTTTTTTTTTTTTTTTTTTTTAAGCGCCAAGAGATAAAATTGATCATTCAGCGAGAGAATATCGTTAGTCTTTTAAGCAATCCACACTCCCAATCGCGTTTATACTATCTTTTGGTGATGAGAGACTCGTGATTTTCCCAACTTCGTGCTTTAAAAAAAAAAAAAAAAAAAAATATATATCGTCAACACTAGCGAGTCATTGTATTATTCCTCTCGCATCAAAATGTGGTTCCTCGAAAATGAATCTGTGCGCTAATTTTACAACTATGAAATAGCAATTATTGTGCGCGTAACGCCGCTAGTCGCGGGAAATCTTCCTTCAATTTTTTTAATTTTTTTCGTAACTTCTATTTTCTTTTTTTTTTTTTAAATTTTTTTTATTTTTTACAATAATCTCCGTGGAGATTTCATAGTCTCGTACGAGAACAGCAATGTCGATAACGATACACAAATATAAATCTAAGAGCGTATAGATAAATTATCGTAATATCGAGTATGATTGGCCGAAAATTATCGTTATCGATACCAGCGCGTGTGATTGTACATTTTTTCTCCCGCTATCGTTTAAACAAAACGTAACTTTACCATTACAAGCGCTACCATCTAACGTAAAACGTAAAAAAAAAGTTTTCAAAAATGTAATATTTAATTCAAATAAGCGACACCTCGTGGATGAAAAGAAAAATGGTAAAACGGCATTAATAACTTTTTTTTTTTTTTTTTTTGTGTAAAGAGAACTAAGTAACCAAGACGGAATACAGCGAGAAGATCGTTGATAAATTTTATTCGCGTCTAATATGCGCCCGTATACACTATTATTATTATTATTATCATTATTATTATTATTACTATTATTTTTATTATTAAGATTTATTATTCGTTGAGGAGGAGAGAAAATGAAACAATCATCGGCATGTATGTAAAACAAAACGCCAAGCGTTTATCGTCACGAGAGAAAAAT
This sequence comes from Dyspetes luteomarginatus, assembly GCA_963669185.1. NCBI lineage: Eukaryota > Metazoa > Arthropoda > Insecta > Hymenoptera > Ichneumonidae > Dyspetes > Dyspetes luteomarginatus. The sequence goes on from OY769903.1 coordinate 4,328,975, forward strand.
GAGAAAAAAAAAAACATGAAATTTCTTCACAAGTGGAAACGACAAATCCACGTTGATTTTGATTATTTACACATTTGTTGAGTGACGCCGGGTGTTTTGTTAGAAATTATATTATTAAAAATTAATATATTGATTATTATTATTATTATTATTATTATTATTATTATTATATATGATATCTAATATATTGGATTTAGATACTAAGTTTATTTCTGGATATATGAGAGTGTTGGAAAAATAATCGATGACCGAACGAAATATTTAGAGCTAATAGTAATTTTTTATTCGCGATGAGTAAAAGAGCAACGTATAATGATGGAAAAAAAAGAAAAAAAAGGAACAACAATATGCGGAGTGTACGAGAATCCGAACGAGAGAGTCTCCCCATCCTTCCTCCCACACAATACCAAAACGTTCTTTCATTTTCAAAATCCCTCTATCTTTTTTAATATATACATGGTATATTATCACTATTATTATTATTATTATTATTATTATTATTATTATTATTATTATATACATAAACATTATACTTTTAACGATTAATTTATTAAATTATCCCTACTACTTAATTAGATAGATCTGATAAGGATTATCGTGTTAGTAGCGTGTTAGAATTACGTGAAAACGTGGTTCTTGCTGAATGTTGTGAGAGTATAAAAAAAAAAAATTATCAACAGAGACACGTCTATAAATGAAAATATAAAAAAAAAACGAAGAAAAAAAAAATGCTTTAACAATTATTTGCAACAATTTTGTAGTTACCGGCTGAGATCGCATTTGTCATGAGTGCCAGTTTAAAAATCACAAGACGATATCGCACATGGATAATTTTATCTGTATATATATATATTTATTTTTTTATTTTTTTCTTTTGGTAAACCGTATGTGTGCGTCGAAAAAAAATGAAAACTGCAGGGACGTTCTGTAGTTTTTTTAAAATCGATTTATAAAAAAGATCGTGAGGTTTGTAACGACATTCGGGGTGGGGGGAAAGGATATTACGAATTTAGCGCAGATTCCATGCAGAAGTGCAAAAGTCCTTGAGAGAAGAAAGAACTTGAGGGAAAAAGAAATGAAAAACTTTTTTTTAATAATGGTTAATATGGGAACATTTTGCACTAAAATGCATATCCTACGTTCATTATTTCATGACCGACAAAAACGAAAAAAAAAAAAAAAACGAGAGTACCGTTTTGGAGAGAGAGAGAGATATTCATGGTCACTGGGGTTGGGGGGGTTGCTCTCTCGCTGTTCTTGACGAACCGTCTTTCCACCTTTTTGTTTTATTTTACGAGCGACCTTTGCAGTACACTTGATCATTTGGGCAGTAAAAAAAAAAACCGTTGGCTATTAGTGCGGATTTATAACGCCGTTTAACGAGTCAACGACAGCGAGGGGTTTCCTCTTCGATCAGTGGGTTGAGAAAAAATAAAAAATGTAACTGAGTCACGTATGGCGGATTGCGCGAAGAAATGAGAGATGGCGCTGCGTGTGCCTTGCTCACGTGGCAAAAGGAAGAAAACGCATCACGCGCTGTGGTAATTCTCGCTTTAATCAAAAAAAAATTACAAAAGAAAACAAAGTTCGTGAGTCATTGTTGAGACGATGAATTTAATTGCTAAATGTTGAATGATTTGCTGGTACGAAAGAGAGAGAGAGAGAGAAATTGTCACAAGTACGCGAAAGTGCGAAGAAAGAAAAATCTGCTTATTGCGCGTCGAAAAATCGAAACTGAAGCCAAGCCGATATGATGGGTAAAGCAAAGAAAAGAAATGCAACGATGCAATGTTGCATACAAGTTCTAGAAACAGTTGAAAATGGCAAATCGAACGGCAATGCAAAAAACTTACGACGAGAACGTGAAAAAATACAGAGAGGATGAAAAAAAGAATGCAAAAACGTACGAATACAATAAAGAGAAGAGTTATTTCTACACCAGATCTATGATAAAAGGTATATATAAATATACATATACAGGGTGATTCGGGACTGCCCCTTTTCCTGATATGGGCATATACGGGATAAAAAACGAAAATTTTTGGCATTATTTTTTTTGAAATCGGCTGCGTCGTTTTCGAGTTATAGCCGATCGAAGTTGGCCAATCGGATGGCCGCTTTAGCCGCAGCGACGTCACTGGTTATAATCTATGAGAATGGAGCGTTCGGGTATCTTCGGAATCACACTGCCGCCTGCAGTACATGTTACCCGTTGCTATTGGAGATGAGTGAATCGAGACACGATGAAAATGACATTTCAGAGATGACGGATTATTTCAAGATGACGTTACTTTTTCGCATATGCACATGTAGTCAAACTATTATTTTTCTCAAGGTTAAATTCTTCTATGGATGGCATCGTAGCTGAACAATGATTGAAAAATAAAAAAATCAAATAAAATAATTTTCTCAAATAATTCTCATAAGAGAACAATGGGGCTTATGTGGTAGTGGGGATTGACGGTTCACGCGTCACAAAGCCATCCACGCATACCGTCAAACGTCGCTTGGACGTAGCAGTTGGCCAAACGCGGGCAAGAGTGAAGAACGCGCGCCACCGATTGATGGCGGGAGTATATCACTCGTAATGTCAAATGCAAACGAGTGCTAGACTCTCATTACGAAAGCTATTTTTATCCTTGATTAAATTGAGATTTTAAAGAACCAATTTTTTTTTTAAATAAAAAACTTGTCATTTTTACAGTTTTTCTTTATTTTCATTTTTCATTCGTAAAAAATTACGTAAAAATAACTATCATCGAAATCATGGAAATTTCGTCTGAATTTTGTCTAATCTAATGTATGTAAGAAATGTCTCTAGTCAGAGCTTTCTCGTGTACAGCCCACATTAAAAATCATTTTTTTCAGCATCTTGATGGTCATGTGACTAGCAGATGTGATCTTGACGTGGGTTACACAGCCGTTAAATTTCCACCCTCAAAATCTTGAATTTTTCAATCATATCAGTTTTTCAACTGATATGATTGAAAAATTGCGTTTCATGCTTCTAACCCACGACAAAAATATTTTTTTTTTTATACTTTCATGATCGACTAATAAGGGGGCACCACGTTTAGCGTGGGTTTGATACCTGATAATGAGCAATGATCGAAATATTATTATTTTATCGGATAAATGAAGCTTTTAATAAAATTACGCCGGAGATGCTCGATCGCGTGATAGAAAATTTTGTACGCCGGGTCCGACTTTGCTTGGAAATAGGAGGTGGACACATTTTTTTTGGGAAGTTAATTTTTAGTTTAAGTTATAGAAATGGAATATCTGTACAAGTAATGCTACAAGCATATTCCAAGTTTCGCCTCATTGTCGATAAAATAATAATATTTCGATCATTGCTCATTATCAGGTATCAAACCCACGCTAAACGTGGTGCCCCCTTATTAGTCGATCATGAAAGTATAAAAAAAAATATTTTTGTCGTGGGTTAGAAGCATGAAACGCAATTTTTCAATCATATCAGTTGAAAAACTGATATGATTGAAAAATTCAAGATTTTGAGGGTGGAAATTTAACGGCTGTGTAACCCACGTCAAGATCACATCTGCTAGTCACATGACCATCAAGATGCTGAAAAAAATGATTTTTAATGTGGGCTGTACACGAGAAAGCTCTGACTAGAGACATTTCTTACATACATTAGATTAGACAAAATTCAGACGAAATTTCCATGATTTCGATGATAGTTATTTTTACGTAATTTTTTACGAATGAAAAATGAAAATAAAGAAAAACTGTAAAAATGACAAGTTTTTTATTTTAAAAAAAAATTGGTTCTTTAAAATTTCAATTTAATCAAGGATAAAAATAGCTTTCGTAATGAGAGTCTAGCACTCGTTTGCATTTGACATTACGAGTGATATACTCCCGCCATCTATCGGTGGCGCGCGTTCTTCACTCCTGCCCGCGTTTGGCCAACTGCTACGTCCAATAGACGTTTGACGGTATGCGTGGATGGCTTTGTGACGCGTGAACCGTCAATCCCCACTACCACATAAGCCCCATTGTTCTCTTATGAGAATTATTTGAGAAAATTATTTTATTTGTTTTTTTTATTTTTCAATCATTGTTCAGCTACGATGCCATCCATAGAAGAATTTAACCTTGAGGAAAATAATAGTTTGACTACATGTGCATGTGCGAAAAAGTAACGTCATCTTGAAATAATCCGTCATCTCTGAAATGTCATTTTCATCGTGTCTCGATTCACTCATCTCCAATAGCAACGGGTAACATGTACTGCAGGCGGCAGTGTGATTCCGAAGATACCCGAACGCTCCATTCTCATAGATTATAACCAGTGACGTCACTGCGGCTAAAGCGGCCATCCGATTGGCCAACTTCGATCGGCTATAACTCGAAAACGACGCAGCCGATTTCAAAAAAAATAATGCCAAAAATTTTCGTTTTTTATCCCGTATATGCCCATATCAGGAAAAGGGGCAGTCCCGAATCACCCTGTATATACATATACATATACATATATATATATATATATATATATATATATATATATATAGATTATATATTTAGGTAATTAAGATTAAAAATTACAGTATACAGACACACCGATGAATATAGTTATATTATTAATGATCCAGATGATGATTTATTATTATAAATAATATATTAAATATATATATATATATATATATATATATATATATATATATGCTATATATGCTATATATGGTCAACGACGTTGATATGGTATATAATACTTATATCCCTTATTTGAGCCGAGAATACGAACGAGAAACGTAATACACTTTTTGTTGATGTTATACAAGAAAATTAAAGAAAGCTTAGAAAAACAAATCGGATTGAAAAAAAAAAAAACAAATTCTCGAGATTTCAATTGTCTAGCTCTTTGAGATATTCGCATCAATATTTCCGATATTCAAAATTTTCTGTCCGAGAAAAAGCGTGCCAGAATTTTTTTTGTTCAGTTTCAGAACATCCACTGATTGAAGTGTCACGTGTTACTTCGCCCCGATATTCACTGAAACGCACACCCCTATGAGCGATATTTAAATATTTCTTCATCGACTTTTTCTTATGAAAAAAAAAACAAATGTTTTTTTTCGTGACATTTAAAAAAAAGTGAACGCAAAATATTGTCACCCTAAAATACGCAACACACACACGATATATAAAATACTACCTAATGTATACGTGTCTAGGGGGATTTACGTAAGCTTCGTAGGAGAAACACAACAACAACAAAGAGTATATATATATATATATATAAATACACGAGATAAATGCTGCAATGGATTGTTGATGTTAAAGGTGAATTATCGATAAATCATAATCGATATTTTGCCAATTTAATTGGACGTCATATGAAAATTTGACGTTCGTTTAAACGAGGTGAAAAAATCGAAAAACTTTTTACTTTAATTATCGCATTATTATTATTATTATTTCGTATCTATAAATGTCCATTGCAGCATTTTAAACTCAAAATCCAAAATTAGTACCGCAATGTGTTTTTTTACGGATATACCAAAACGTGTACTTTACCAATGAGATAAATTATAATGATTAAAGAATATGGAAATGAAGAAGAGAAAAAAAAACAGGAAAATCTGTACTACGAGAATATGTACGAGGAAGAGAATGGAAAAAAGAAAAAAAAACAAAAACACAAATCGTCGTCGTCGTCGTCGTCGTCGTTTTCTCTTGTAATATTGTAATATAACGCGTAAGACGACAAGGAAGTTTAATAAATTATTTGATCAATTTCGTGTCGAATCGAAGGATGGATTTGGAAAGGAGGTGAAAAAAAAAAAAAAATCATTAAGGAGGTAATGACAAATTCAATTTACAAATAATTTGTTGTTAAAAAATTAATTATGAACAACAAAAAAATAGAATAACGATATACCGTTTTTTTCGTAAAAAAAAAAACGTTTTCTCTATAGAAAAAAGAAAGTCGAACCTCCTTAAACGGATCAAAGATCGTACCGACGGATGAAAATCCCCTCAAAAACATCCAAAAATCCTCATTCATTCCTAACTATAAAATTTTTGACGATTTTCAAAGCTCTCAATGACCGTGTTTTTTTTCCCCTTAAGTAGTTGTATATTACATTATCCCAAGGATTTTACTATACGGCTAGTGCGGTTAGAGAGAGAGAGAGAGAGAGTGTGTGAGAGACTCGGTCACGAGTCACGACAAAACGAATGCGAGGGTTAATCCTCTCTTTTGGGACAGAGACACGCTCTTGTTTGTCGCTACCGCGCGTTCTTTCACAGATTAGATTACGCAAGTCTAACATGGGCTTTGTCATTTTTTTTTTTTTTTTTTTTTTTTTTCCCGTAGAACAAGAAGTAGCAACAGAGGCAAAATTCAGTTTTCGTAGAATCGATCGAATTAAGCCAAGTCTCTAAAATCTCCCATCTGCTCTAATTTTTTCTACGATCGTTATTTATTATTATTTTATTTTTTCTTCATTACGTAGCTCATTCTTCCTTACTATGCAAACTTATACTTATGAAAAATATAAAAAATAAAAAAGGTCCAAAAATTTATACTTTTCATATGTATGCCGAATGTTTCTTATATTTCATTTATTATTATTATTATTACTATTTTATCTGCTGACGCGGCAGCGTCTACACGCCAAGTGTATAAAAAGAAAAGTTGAAAGTATATATATATATATATATATATTCTGCGTGTATATTTGATATATTTTTGCGTATACTTTTTCCCAGAGCCCAGAGATTGATTGATGAAAAAATTCGTAGAACCAAAATCCATTTTCTGCCTTCGCGAATGAGTGAATTCCCAACTGATCGAGGGTAGAAAAAAAAATGTTGGTTCGAATTGGCACATGGGAATTAAATTTGCTCACACGGTCAAGCGAACCGGAAGTTGAGATCGTTGATGTCAAAGCTTCGAAGCACCGAGTCATGCGTATATTCCTCGAACTGCGCAGGGCGATAGAGAACGAGAGAGAGAGAGAGAAGAGGAGGGCGAGAGATGGAGAGAGATGGAGATGAATTAATCGTTGAAAAGCTGTTATAAATCTCTCTCGTCATCCTGTCTCACTCGTCGCTATAGGTGTGCTTTTGATAACATTTCAAAACTCGATAATCCTTGCGGGCCTCAGAAACAGGACGAACGCGTAGAGAATTCGCTTGACGAGATGTTGCTCGCGTTCGATGGGCCCTTGAACGACGCGTTCTAATCCCGTGGTGGAAAACGCTATCACGCTCACACTTCGTGCTCCCCTCAATGCTCCAAAGATTAAAATTTTATTCGATCAATGAATCGAGGGCCTTTCCTGCTCAAACATCGTCGCTGAGATTCTCTCCTTAAGAACGTCCATTCTTGTAGCTCGATGCAGAATAAAAAAATCTGTAAGACCGGAAATCTTCACGGGCAATCGGATTCCTCATCAACCGGAAGCTGGGCAATGGAGAGAGGAAGAAGTGTAGAAAAATAATGCTTCGATTTATTTCTCCTTTTTTTTACATTTTTTTAACAATTTAAATTTAGATAAAGTGAGTTATTTAATGGACATTTTTTAAATTTATAACGTACACAAAGAATTAACGCTTAAATGAATTGCTCGATTTGAAAGATCGAAAATTTGACACGCTTTACAACGCACAATGTAGAGTCTAATAAGAAAAGAGAATACCAGAGCAAAAAGGAGCCAAAATAGTGTGAGAGATCAAGAGGGGTGCGAGAGAACGATGTTGGTGAGAATTTTTGTGAAAAGCATTCCAGCCACCTGCGTCGAATGCCATAATTATGCTTTTTGTGAGGCGAGAAATACTGCAGACAACAAAACCAGAACGTACCCAGCGCCGTGAGCGAAGTTTGTATTTTGATATTTAGACGACCTCTGGGAGAGTCTTTCGTCTCTTTTCCCCCTAACGCGCATACTTTTTATTTACCTTCGAACAAACTTTTGACAACTTCGATCCAAGACGCACCGCGTAGGCTCCGACAATAGAAAAAAATCATAATCAATTTTACTCCAGAATAATTAGAAATTTCGCTTCTTCTTCGCGAATCGTGAGAAATCCCGGACGACCAGGCTGGTAAAGTGATCGGTGAAAGATCGCGTGACTGAAAAGAGGAGTGGGAAAAAAAAGAGATACAAGTGTATTGCCATTGTCAGTGACGTAACTACACAAAAATTGCAAATTTCTACCACAAATACAAAAACACAAATAGTCTTATTCCGGTTTATTCGAAATAAGCTCAAAAATGAATACGGTATGATTCAATTTGATGAACGCGAAAATGTATCTGGTAAATAGGATGAATCTAATTTTCTTTCGACGGATCGACGGGAGCGCCACCTGGTATTTCAGCAAATGCAATCCAAAGAAGCTGCCACAAGTCTTGTTGCCGTCCTGGACCAAAAGTTTCTCGCAGTTCTCGATGGTGCCGAGAGAGAGAGAGAGAGAGAGAGAGAGAGAGAGAGAGAGAGAGAGAGAGAGAGAGAGAGAGAGAGAGAGAGAGAGAGAGAGAGAGAGAGAGAGAGAGAGAGAGAGAGGGAGGGAGGGAGGGAGGGAGGGAGAGAGAGAGAGAGAGAGAGAGAGAGAGAGCGAGAGCGAGAATCCAGCGAGTTATCTGGACTCTTGTTCTCTTTTGGCTTCGTCTTCTTCTTCTCTGTGCCTTTCATCTCCGCCTGCCAATTTTGCCGAGGAAACAGGCTCTTTACAAACGGGCGCCCGCGTTGTGGCTTCTTCCTCGCCACAATAACACACGAAGAAGGATTCCGACACATAGCAAACGCCGGCTTGCCTGTTTGCCCGCCCGAGAGGGTGACCTACCTCTTTGGCTGTCTCGTTTTGCCACGAGAGAAACGAGACGAGACTCAAGAATGAAAAAGAACAAGAATTATAAGAAGAGATGAACGAGAGAATGAGAAACAGCGTGACATGCACCGGTTGAGTTTTCTATCTCTCTCACACTCAGGCTCGTGGCGCTGCGTGTCGTACTACTTGAGTCGTGACGATCACGACTCCGTCTTTCTTTTTCTCTTTCTCTCTCTCTCTCTCACTCTCAATCTCTTATTTTCCCCTAGGCAGCCACGAACGTCTTTTACTTTCCCGCGCGCCTCCGTCGACACGACAGGAGAAGTTTGCGTGACGATTGTAGGCGGCAACGCCTTCTTCGACGGAACAAAACTTGAGGCCGGAAGTGACATCGCGACCGATCAAATTTAACTGGAAGTGACGTCACCGCGATCGGAAGTGACGTCGCAAGGGCTCAAATTTAACCGGAAGTGACGTCATCGCGACCGGAAGTGACGTCGAATGAAACCGGAAGTGGCGTCATCGCGACCGGAAGTAACGCCAAATGGATCGGAAGTGACGTTAAAACAACCGGAAGTGACGTCAAATCAACTGGAATTAACCACTTCCGGTCGCTTCGACGTCACTTCCGGTCGATTTGACGTCACTTCCGGTAGATTCGACGTCACTTCCGGTTGATTTGACATCGCTTCTGGTCGCTCTGACGTCACTTCCGGTCGCTTTGACGTCATTTCCGGTCGATTTTACGTCACTTCCGGTTGATTCGACGTCACTTCCGGTTGATTTGACGTCACTTCCGGTCGCTCTGGCGTCACTTCCGGTCGATTTTACGTCACTTCCGGTTGATTGAACGTCACTTCCGGTCGACTCAACGTCACTTCCGGCAAAGCAACCGGAAGTGACGTCATTGCCACCGGAAGTGTAGCTTCGCGAACTCGCCGGCAGATGGCGCCACCGTCGTCGGGAACTTAAAATTTTTGTCTTCAAATTTAGTAGCCTCGCGAACTCGCCGGCAGATGGCGCCACCGTCGTCGGGAACTTAAAATTTTTGTCTTCAAATTTAGTAGCCTCGCGAACTCGCCGGCAGATGGCGCCACCGTCGTCGGGAACTTAAAATTTTTGTCTTCAAATTTAGTAGCCTCGCGAACTCGCCGGCAGATGGCGCCACCGTCGTCGGGAACTTAAAATTTTTGTCTTCAAATTTAGTAGCTTCGCGAACTCGCCGGCAGATGGCGCCACCGTCGTCGGGAACTTAAATTTTTGTCTTCAAATTTAGTAGCCTCGCGAACTCGCCGGCAGATGGCGCCACCGTCGTCGGGAACTTAAAATTTTTGTCTTCAAATTTAATAGCTTCGCGAACTCGTCGGCAGATGGCCCCACCATCGTCGGGAACTTCATTTTTTTGCTCTGACGTCAGAGAGCTGAAGTGACGTCAGAGTGACCGGAAGTGACGTCAAATCAACCGGAAGTGACTTAAAATCGACCGGAAGTAACGTCGAAGTGATCGAAAGTGACGTAAAATCAACCGGAAGTGACGTAAAATCAACCGGAGGTGATGTCAAAGCGACCGGAGGTGACGTAACTTCAACCGGAAGTGACGTCAAAGCGACCGGAAGTGACGTTGAAGCGACCGGAATTGACGTCAAAGCGACCGGAAGTGACGCCAAATCGACCGGAAGTGACGTAAAATCAACCGGAAGTGACGTCAAAGCGACCGGAAGTAACGTAACTTCAACCGGAAGTGACGTCAAAGCGACTGGAAGTGACGTTGAAGCGACCGGAAGTGACGTCAAAGCGACCGGAAGTGACGCCAAATCGACCGGAAGTGACGTAAAATCAACCGTAAGTGACGTCAAAGCGACCGGAAGTAACGTAACTTCAACCGGAAGTGACGCCAAATCGACCGGAAGTGACGTCAAAGCGACCGGAAGTAACGTAACTTCAACCGGAAGTGACGTTGAAGCAATCGGAATTGACGTGAAACGACCGGAAGTGACGCCAAATCGACCGGAAGTGACGTAAAATCAACCGGAAGTGACGTCGAAGCGACCGGAAGTGACGTAAAATCAACCGGAAGTAACGTAACTTCAACCGGAAGTGACGTCAAAGCGACTGGAAGTAACGTAACTTCAACCGGAAGTGACGTCAAAGCGACCGGAAATGACGTCAAATCAACCGGGAGTGACGTCAAAACGACCGGAAGTGACGTCAAAGCGACCGGAAGTGACGTCAAATCAACCGGAAGTGACGTCAAATCAATCGGAAGTGACGTAAAATCAACCGGAAATGACGTCAAATCAATCGGAAGTGACGTCAAATCGACCGGAAGTGACATCATCGCGACTGGAAGTGACGTCAAATGAAACCGGAAGTGACGTCAAGTGAAACCGGAAGTGACGTCAAATGAAACCGGAAGTGACGTCAAATGAAACCGGAAGTGACGTCAATTGGAACCGGAAGTAACGTCAATTGGAACCGGAAGTGACGTCAATTGAAACCGGAAGTAACGTCATCGCGACTGGAAGTGACGTCAAATAAAACCGGAGGTGACGTAAAATTAAACTGGAAGTGACGTCATCGCGACCGGAAGTGACGTCGCCAGCGATCAAATTTAATTGAAAGTGACGTCATCGCGACCGAAGGTGACAGCAACGCGACCGGAAATGACGTCATTTTCGTCAGGAAGTGAGCATAAATAAACTGTGCGCAGTGCTTGGGATTCGTGTGGGTTTATTTGGGTTTTATTGTGTACCAAGCTTGGAATTTCTATCGGTTTGTATGGGTTTTACTGCGGTTCTCTCATTTAGAAATCTGGGCAAAGAAGCGAAAATTCCCTAGTTGCATATTAAAAAATTGTACAGGTCGAACTAATCCTTTTATAAGCACGTGCCTTTCGAACCGGGAGAAAGATGGATGGATAGAGAGAAGTACTAAGCAGGAAAGAGATAGCATGTGCTTGGACGTTACTAGCTTGTTTCATTTTTTCTGTCTTCATTTCGGAAACCGATTTACAATTTACAGGACCACGCGCAAGCGTAGGTTGCGTCCGTGATTAACACATTCTTTCCACGTCTACAGCGCCTTTTGCAACTGGGCACATTACTAAACTGGATACCCTCATGTCCGTGAACCGTACACTATCACCGCGACTACAGCGCCTCTTGTAACTGGGATGATTACTAAACTGGTTCCCTCGAAATTTCGTCTTGAAGTCACGGATAGGGAATATAGGTGTCGCCTCTATAGGCGTCTGGATTCGTCGTAGGCGGTTATATTATCGTTTATCTGACACCAAAGTTCGCAAAATGCTATTTCCTACCTCTTGTTGTTGAACTCGAAAAGAGACGAGAGCCTCTCGTCTTTTCCACTCACATTTGACTTTCAGCAGTCGAGATTAGTTGACGACGAAAAAAAAAAAAGATGCTTACCTTCTCTCATGCTCCTATTTACGTAGCGCTCTATAGTATGCGTTGAGTCAAGGACACGTGTATGCACGTCGTCGAAAAAGAATAATTTCATTGATCCTGTGTGTAAATTGTCGAGACGAAAATGACCAAGTAATCTCCGTTGCTCAATCATATTTGACATTTGGATATATGTGATATAAAATCGTGGGTAAAAAGGTTTAAGATTATCCTCAGTATTGTCTTATTGACAATGAGCATTGAGGTTATGTATCGTGAGATAGAGACGATGAACAAAATAATAGCCATATCAGTCAGCTCGAGACCTCAAGTATTGTTGTTCAATTTTGTTTTGCGAGTCGTAGAGGGTTCATTCGTGTTTTCTTGGCAAGTGGAGCGACACGAGCGAGGGCGCTCTCTCGCTGTAATTTTTATCCCCATAATATTCTTCGCAAGCGAGAGGAACAGCATCCCTCGTGATCCTTAGTCCGGGGGCTCTTTATTCTTTTCACCTTTACTACCGTGAAAAACGTATTTAGCTGAAATAGCTAGTCGTGTGTACATATTATAAACGTGATGTAGTATTTCGCGTTGCCACTCCGCCGTTGTTTGTGGAAATACTCGGATTGACGCCATTGGCCGTGTCGAAATGGCGGGGGAAAGCCGGCGAGCTTTCGAGGGTGGAGGAACGAGGTCCCGACGGCTCTCGCGCGCGCCTTCGCTCATGTACGAGCCGTGACTGACGCTCAGTTAGCGGCAAGCCGCCACGGACGAAGGAGTGGATATTTTGCGTTCCCCTCGTTCCCAAACGCGCCTAGCCGCGAAAATCGCGTACGCGAATTTTGCGAATTTCATTGTTAAAAAAAAAAAAAAAACAAAAGACAAAATTAAAAACTCAATCAGTCCTCGTACTAAAAAAGTCACATTGAAACGAAATTTTCCTACTTTCTCGGAAATATAAACAATCTGGCGAATCAATCCGAATTGTTTATGAGAAAAAAAAAACTACACGAGAAGAAGGATTTAACCTCGAATAATGCTGAAACGTTCGATCGGCGCAGCTCGTTTCGATCGAGGCGTCGCGTAAGTTCGACAATACGATTTTTTTACGGAAAAAAATAAACTTTTTCCTATTTCCATAATATCGATAAACGTCTGCAGCTTCCATCGCTCTCATTTCTTCGTAATTGACGAATTATCTCATCGTAAATTCTCATTGCATCGTAATTAATAAATATATTGAAAAAAAAGAGAGGACATTAGTGAAGAAGTGCGCGCTAGCGTATATTCCAGCTATGTGAAACGTGTAAGCTTAATATAATATAAAGTGAACGAGATACTTGTCTCGCGTAAATACAACAAAGTATAATTTTTTTTTGCGTCAACAAACGGCCATCTTTCATTCTGAAAATCAATCGGGCGATAACTCGTGTTACGTTAAATATGCAATTATCAGGAAAATTTGTCGTTGATTTGCCCGCGAGCAGGAAACATCGCGCGATGAATATTTTATTATTGCTCTTGTGGATCTCGTATCTGGAAAACGTCGCAGCTGGCCCGGGTAGTGAATTGTACGCAAAAATGTTTTCGAACCAGCAAAATCCGAGTGATCCGTGTTACGACGAGGATCGTCCACGTCGTTGTATACCAGATTTTGTTAATGCCGCGTTTGGCGCTGCTGTCGAGGCGTCCTCGACTTGCGGCAGTGGAGGACCAACGCGTTATTGCGATGTTACGGAACATCCAGGTGGAAATACGGGAATTGGCCAGTGTCACGCGTGTGACGACAGTACACCAAGACGTCGTTTTCCCGCTAGTTATCTGACTGATCTCAATAATCCAAATAACGTGACGTGCTGGCGCAGCGAGCCACTCGTTAGCTCGCAGAGCTTTTCAGCGCCACCTGACAATGTCACACTGACTCTCTCGCTCGGTAAAAAATACGAGTTGACATACGTCTCTTTGCAATTTTGCCCACGTGCGGCAAAGCCCGATTCTATCGCAATTTACAAATCTATGGATTATGGAAAAACGTGGCAACCATTTCAATTTTATTCGTCTCAGTGTCGTCGCGTTTATGGTCGTCCTAACAGAGCAACAATAACAAAAGCGAACGAGCAAGAGGCAAGATGCACAGACAGTCACAGATACACGGGAGGCGACGGCCTCGGGCCAGTTGGACGAATTGCATTTAGCACACTCGAGGGACGTCCGTCGGCCGCTGATTTTGACAATTCGCCCGTTTTGCAAGATTGGGTCACTGCGACCGATATTCGTGTCGTTTTCAATCGTTTGCACATGCCCCAATTGTCACAAGACACGAGTGGTGGCGCTCAAGTAGCTTCTTCGGCTGTCGAAGATTTGGGCCTCGAGGAAATGGCTAAACGCGAACGCGACAGAGAAGAGAGAATTAAAAATCACAAAACTAATTTGTTGCTACACTCGATTGATCCGATGGTCACGGCTTTGCCGTCGGTTCATCAAGTTTTGACTCCTCAAGAGATGCAATCGAATGACGCCCTTGATGTACAAGAGATGAATTTTCAACCAAAAGTTGCCCCAACAACGACTATTGTTATTGCTACAGCCGGCGGAACGACCAGTCTCGCTCATCATTACGCCGTTTCGGATTTTGCCGTTGGTGGACGATGCAAGTGTAACGGCCATGCGGCACGTTGTCTCCCCGGCAAAGACGGCGAGGTCGCGTGCGAGTGCAGACACAATACCGCGGGACGCGATTGCGAACGGTGTCGACCATTTCACTTTGATCGACCTTGGGCAAGAGCTACGGCGAGGGATGCCAATGAGTGCAAGGGTAAGTTTTTCTATATTTTTATAACGCTTCTTTGTTTATCTTGATAAGTAGGAAAAGTCCAAAAAAACACGCCATCTTTGTAAAAAAATTATTATATCTCGGATATAACAAACATAATATTTTCGTTATATTAAAAAAATAATAATCTCTGATATATTTAATATTTTTTTCGCCACGCATGATTCTATCTTTTGAAGATAAATTTTGGCGCATTTTCGATGAAATAATTTTCCGATAAAATATGCATTAAAGCTGCATTAAAAGTAGGAAAAATATAAAATTCTTGTGTACAAACATCGAAAAAAATTGTACAAAGAATATTCTTTTTTTCTTATCGAATTTAATTTCAAATTTTACTTGAACTCAAATGTGAATTTAATGCTCAAAAATTAACGTTCAGTTAGATGCAATTTTTCCCACTTTCATCATATATATATATACCGAATTGTCGCGTGTGTTCGTTTTTTCAAATTTAATTTCAAATTTAACTTGAACTCATAATGTGAACTTAATGCAAAATTTAACGTTCAGTTAAAAGCAATTTTTCCCACATTCATCATATATATATATATATACCCAATTGTCGCGTGTGTTCGATTTTTCAAATTTAATTTCAAATTTAACTTGAACTCATAATGTGAATTTAATGCTCAAAAATTAACGTTCAGTTAGAAGCAATTTTTCCCACTTTCATCATATATATATATATCGAATTGTCGTGTGTGTTCGATTTTTCAAATTTAATTTCAAATTTAACTTGAACTCATAATGTGAATTTAATGCTCAAAAATTAACGTTCAGTTAGAAGCAATTTTTCCCACATTCATCATATATATATATATACCGAATTGTCGCGTGTGTTCGATTTTTCAAATTTAATTTCAAATTTTACTTGAACTCATAATGTGAATTTAATGCTCAAAAATTAACGTTCAGTTAGAAGCAATTTTTCCCACATTCATCATATATATATACCGAATTGTCGTGTGTGTTCGTTTTTTCAAATTTAATTTCAAATTTAACTTGAACTCAAATGTAAATTTAATGCTCAAAATTTAACGTTCAGTTAGAAGCAATTTTTCCCACTTTCATCATATATATATACCGAATTGTCGTGTGTGTTCGTTTTTTCAAATTTAATTTCAAATTTAACTTGAACTCAAATGTAAATTTAATGCTCAAAATTTAACGTTCAGTTAGATGCAATTTTTCCCACTTTCATCATATATATATATACCGAATTGTCGTGTGTGTTCGTTTTTTCAAATTTAATTTCAAATTTAACTTGAACTCATAATGTGAATTTAATGCTCAAAAATTAACGTTCAGTTAGAAGCAATTTTTCCCACTTTCATCATATATATATACCGAATTGTCGTGTGTGTTCGTTTTTTCAAATTTAATTTCAAATTTAACTTGAACTCAAATGTAAATTTAATGCTCAAAATTTAACGTTCAGTTAGAAGCAATTTTTCCCACTTTCATCATATATATATACCGAATTGTCGTGTGTGTTCGTTTTTTCAAATTTAATTTCAAATTTAACTTGAACTCAAATGTAAATTTAATGCTCAAAATTTAACGTTCAGTTAGAAGCAATTTTTCCCACTTTCATCATATATATATACCGAATTGTCGTGTGTGTTCGTTTTTTCAAATTTAATTTCAAATTTAACTTGAACTCAAATGTAAATTTAATGCTCAAAATTTAACGTTCAGTTAGATGCAATTTTTCCCACTTTCATCATATATATATATACCGAATTGTCGTGTGTGTTCGTTTTTTCAAATTTAATTTCAAATTTAACTTGAACTCAAATGTAAATTTAATGCTCAAAATTTAACGTTCAGTTAGAAGCAATTTTTCCCACTTTCATCATATATATATACCGAATTGTCGTGTGTGTTCGTTTTTTCAAATTTAATTTCAAATTTAACTTGAACTCAAATGTAAATTTAATTTCAAATTTAACTTGAACTCAAATGTAAATTTAATGCTCAAAATTTAACGTTCAGTTAGAAGCAATTTTTCCCACTTTCATCATATATATATATATCGAATTGTCGTGTGTGTTCGTTTTTTCAAATTTAATTTCAAATTTAACTTGAACTCAAATGTAAATTTAATGCTCAAAATTTAACGTTCAGTTAGAAGCAATTTTTACCACTTTCATCGTATATATATGTATCGAATTGTCGTGTGTGTTCGATTTTACACGAAAAATCGATTCGCATTAAATTCACGGTTGACTGTCCACCGTGGGATCCATTATAAATGGACTCACGAGCCAATTCAAAAATGTCGGGGTGGAGGGGAATAATTTTTTTTTTTTTAAACTGCAACATCATTCACGCTCTCGAGGAATATTGGAATGCAAGGGGAAACGATGAGGATGATCACTGATGCCAGTTTTCTTTAAATAGGCCTTGCAAAATCGAACGGTATTTCTCTCGATCGTCTCCGCATATATAGAGCTCGCCAGGACGATTCTCCTCTGCTCTCCTTGGCTCGTCGACCTTTGTCTCGCAATATAATACGATATATCGTTGGCTTAACGCTGAAAAGGCATATCGAGTGTCAGTAAGCATTGCTTTACCTGCCTCTCTGATATTAAACTATCAATGTTATATATATATATATATATATATATATATATATATATATATATACATATGTATATATGTATAAATGTAGGAAAAACATACGCTCATCTCTCCGGGCGTCGAGAACCGCATTTACCAGGCCACACAGCGCGCGTCGCGCGCCCCCTTAATTCGACGCGGCGAAGCGTGTTAGAACGCCGACGAACCACCTATATAATATCTCGTTGCTCTCTCTCTCTCTCTCTCTCTCGTTCGCTCATTCACTATGAAGAACGTCGACGCATCTCCGAAATCAAAAGCTTCGAGGGTTAAACCACCCTCTCTCGTCTCTGTATCTCATCTGTGTATATATACAGTGCCCTTCAAAAGTTAGTTGAAATATTGTGCTATATATTTTAAGAAATACTATACTATCAATAATACTTGTATATTCGACATCGATAACAACTGTCTATTTCAACCCCCTGCGTTCTATTATATTGATGTCGAATAAATAAATATTGAAAGCACTATTTAAAAAAATATATATAGCACCTTATTTCAACTAACTTTTGGAGGGCATTGTATATATGTATATATATATATATATATATATATATATATATATATATATATATATTCATATATATACATATATATATGTTTGCATATACTGCAATATACAACTCTCTCGCTTGTTGCCACTGAAAATGCTTTCGAATCGATAAACAAGACACGAGGCTTTGTCTGTTGTGTGTGCTTAAACTGGCGAGTATAAACGCACCAGAGACTCCCTTAATCACGCTAATTAGAAATTTTTCAATTTATCCTCCGGTCCGTAAAATTATTCGACCATGGAATAAAATTTACCCAAGGCAATTGTCTGCTTAATTTCAATACGATTCGTGACAAAGTTGAAGGAAAAAAAAAAAAGAGATTTCGCAATTTTTTTTTCACGACGTTTTAGCCGTTGAATTGTATAGGGAGGCGCTAAATGCAGCATTTTTGATATTTTTGAAATATCGTGTAGGATGAATCCTCGAAAATTCACGAGACGCAAAATATCCACAGGAGACTGAATTATTTTCTATTAAATCGAACTTACACACATTGTACTTTATTGTGCAACATGTTTGAGGGGTGCCCGGAGACCCCTCGTGAAAATTCTCATGATTTTTCAGTCTATATAGCTTAATACCTGCCGGTCGCACGAATTCGTGCAGAAAAAAAGAAAAAAAAAAAAAAAAAGACGAAACCCTCGAGTTGGATATTACATTGAGTGTCTAGGGATATAAATATACAAACACGAGACCCGCACCCCACGTAAATAATATAACAGTTAAAACGATATCCCCAAAAAGTTTTCACGAGTTTGACGACAACGGGAAAAGTGGCCGTTTTTCTCAAATCATCAATTTACGAACGTTTGTTGTTGGATAAAAACGATCGTTTTACAACTTTTTTTTTTTTTTTTTTTTCGCTGTGATTTCCTCGTCAATTTGATCGCACAAACGAGGGTTGCGCAATCATACGAGAACATTATTTATGCTACGCGAATTAAAGGGGACAAAAACGAGGGTTGGTAAAATGAACTCGACGCGAAATGAAATTGATCGTTTCATGGTCCAGTACAAGATTAAAAGAAATACATGTAAAAAAAAAAAAAAAAAACGTTTGCAAACCACCCCGTAAATTATTTTATTTACACGAACATTATTTATGCTACGCGAATTAAAGGTGACAAAAACGAGGGTTGGTAAAATGAACGCGACCACCCTTAAAAATCGTA
This sequence comes from Dyspetes luteomarginatus, assembly GCA_963669185.1. Taxonomy (NCBI): domain Eukaryota; kingdom Metazoa; phylum Arthropoda; class Insecta; order Hymenoptera; family Ichneumonidae; genus Dyspetes; species Dyspetes luteomarginatus. The sequence continues at coordinate 4,348,371 of OY769903.1, forward strand.
CAAATATATAATAATAAAAATAATAAAGCTATTGACAGGGAAGAATTTTTATTTTCATGCAGAAATAATTCTCACCATCAAAGGATAAAATTGTGTCAAATACAAAAAAAAAAAATGAAATTGATCGTTTCATGGTCAAGATTAAAAGAAAAACATGTAAAAAAAAAATACGTTTGCAAACCACCCCGTAAATTGGCAAATTTATACGTTGCTCGACAACACATAGAAAACTAAAAAGGGAGCATTCGAAGGATATTCTCATCCTCCCAATGTGAATTACGATCGAGCAAGAGAGGCGAAAACTTTGCTCACGTCGTCCCTCTAAAAAGAGTCCCTTTGCGTCGCGAGAGAAGACAATCGCGAAACGAGAGAGCGAGAGAGAGAGAGAGAGAGAGAGAGAGTAGAGTCGAGTCGAGTCGAGTCCCTCGTGTCCTCTTCGACCTCTCTGTTTTTTTCCTCCTCTCTGACATTTCGCTCTGCTTCTGGTCATTTCGTTTAACCACGAAAGAGTGCGGACCTCGTTCACGACGATTTATAGCGTGCTCGTTCGTTCATAGCTGCTCTCCTTCTCTCTCTTTCCTTCTCTTTTTCTCTCTCTTTCTCTCTCCCCCTCCCTGCTATCTGCCCTGCTCTCTGCACAAATCCCACAAAAATGTTGCTCTCTCTTTAACACGCTCGTAATCCAAGTCTCCCTCTCGTCCAGATCTTGTAAATTATACTCGAGTTGGCAATGAACAAAAAAAAGGAGAAAAAAAAAAAAAAAATCTCGTACTTTCATACCCACTATATAGCTCAATACAGTTTATAATATATTCGTTTTGTTAATATTCGAATATAAATTGGCAATATGATATTGCTCGCCATTTAATATCGTCGTTCGTCTCGCCTTTATATCGTGTTTTTTTTTTATTCTTTCTCCTTTTTTATTTCCGTGTGCAATAGAGAAGAGAGTAATATACTTACGTATCTCTCCCACGTCTAATTCGGTGTATAACCCGGACGAGAATATAAATCAGAGCCGCCCCGGGCGTTAATGACGTAGCAAGACCAGAGGTTTATAAATCCCTCCCCCCCGTCTCTCTCTCTCTCTCTCTCTCTCTCTCTCTCTCTCTCTCTCTCTCTCTCTCTCTCTCTCTCTCTCTCTCTCTCTCTCTCCCTCTCTCTCCCTCTCCCCCTCTCCCTCTCCCTCTCTCTATTTTGCTCTCTTCCTCCTTAAAACTCTTATGTGTGTATGTGCTATATAGATCGTGCACCTTTTCCTTCATTCGCTCTCTCGCTCTGCAGCTCTGCAGTTTAGAAATTTTTGGCACGAATCATTGCACAGATGCGCGTACGAAAAGCGATCCTAGCTCACGTGTTACGTATACACGTCAGTACATTCTATATATATATACATATATATATATTTATATAATGTACTGGCGATATATATATATATATATATATATATATATATATATATATATATATATATATATATATATATAGAAGAGTATTAGAGGATGAGCATACAAGCCTCACTCTCTCGTCTCGTCTTCGTGCCAGATCCGTCTCTTTTCGTTTTTCTCTCGTCTTTACGTCAATCTCCCTTCTCACCCCGGTCGCATGCAGTGCATAAAAATGATGCTTGAGCTTTACACACATATTCTCTAATACAGCCCCATGCACATGGCCCTTTTTGCCTCGTGCAGATGCTCGCAAAATTTTGACCTCTTATCACCCATGCACGGACATCCAGTGCATCCTTCGTTTTCTCCTTGCACAATTTCTCCAGCCCCTCCCCCAATCTATTTCTCGCTCTCGATAGGGAGAATGGGCGAATCGCCCCCTCACGTCGAGTTCTTTCATCTTTTGGCCAGTCTCTCCATAATGAAAGCACGAAGATAATAATCGTGCATCGTAGTGCATTATTGAGTTTATCGTTCATCACCTCTCGAAATAATTATTTACAGTGACCGATATAGATCGAGTAATATTTCTGAAACAAAAACGAAAATAACTAAAAATGTTTTGTTTATACAAATTATTAAATAAACGGTGAATATTAAAATGGCAAAAAAATTATTTGTTACACGATGATAGGATTTTTTTTTATTTTTTTTTTATCACATCAATCAAATATGTTGACGTGGCGACCACCCTCGGAAAATAGCACTCGCGGTATTGAGGCACGAGGGACAGTAAAAACGTGAGAGGACATTGAAAAAAGGGGAGAAAAAAAAACAGGTAGGGGTGAATTCCTGTCTCCCCTCTTGTGGGACGAGCAAAATTACATTTTAATTTCGCAGATATTTGGCCTTCCCCCCTCGTCATCGTTGGGTTCAGTTGGTTGTTGCAGTATTATATAGACGATGCGAGAGAAAGAGAGAGAGAGAGAGAAAGAGAGAGAGAGAGAGAGAGAAAAAATGAAGGGCCTCACCGCGTCTCGTTGACGCGCGCCAAATATTCGACGCTAATTTACATTTTAAATTGGATGTACTTCTTGCGCTCGTGCCACTTGCTAGCCCTCTCTAAGTGAGAAGAGAGAGACAGAAGGGGAGAGAGAAAAAGAAAGAGAAAGAAAGAGAAAGAGACAGAGACAGAGAGAGAGAGAGAGAGAGAGAGAGAGAGGACTCTCGACATGAGATTTTACACTCGTTGCAGGTTGTATGGCTAAGCTGCGTATCTATAGTCTTTTCTATGGAAAAAAGGAAAGCCTCTCGACGAGCTCCCGCGTGTGTATTTCCCTCCTCTTTTTAATCGGCTGGAAAGGAAAAACAAATAAATAAAAAAACGCTCTCCGTTTCACTCTCGTTTCCTCGCGTCTGTTCCTTTGAGTCCTTATCATTCGTTTCGTGAAAAAAAAAACAAAAAAAAAAAAACCGAAATGATATTTGAAATGCCAAGAATATCAAAAGATAAATGAACAAATAAAAAAAAATGGAAAAAAAAAAATAGATATCGACAGGAGAAAAGTCAAAAAAATTTGGACTGGGAGAAACCGAGAAAAGGGAGAAAAAAAAATGGATAAAGACGCCGAGCGCCGACAGGGCGTAGGAATTTGCGAGATTAATCGTTTTCGTTTTCGACGACGCCTCTTTATCTCGCCGCTGAATTTTGGCTTGTCCTCTCTCTCTCTCTCTCTCTCTCTCTCTCTCTCTCTCCCTTGTATATATAACGAACACACACAGTGGCCAATGCCCTGGGGGGTTTTTCTCAACAGTGGCAACCGTATAAATTCGAAGATTCTTTCCGTTTGTTAAAAGCTACACGCGAGAGAGTTTCTTGACAACGTTGCATTTCTATACGTTCGAGGCAATCCGAACAAGAGTACTCTTTTTGTTCTCGCTTCTCCTCCCTCTCTCTCTCTCTCTCTCTCTCTCTCTCTCTCTCTCTCTCTCTCTCTCTCTCTCTCTCTCTCTCTCTCTCTCTCTCTCTCTCCCTCTATCTCTCTCTTTCTCTATGTATTTATTTCTCTCTCTGTCTCTCTTTTTCTATCTCTCTCTTTCTCTATGTATTTCTCTCTCTCTGTCTCTCGCTCTCTTCAAAGTATCTTCACGACCCTTCGATCTCTTGTCGACTAGCACTTACCGTATTTTCCAACGGAATAGCTAGAATTCGACCCCCTCTCCCCTTCCCTTGGCTTCTTCTTTGGAGTCTGTGCCGCATCGAAATTTATCGCGGCGTCGCGAGACGAAGATACTCATTGGTATCCTATATATACGAAATTTTTTCCTTCTACATCTGGAAAGAACGTTCCATTTTTTTTTCTTCTTTTTTTTTTTTTCAAGCACGAGGTGGTGCCCAGTTGTGAGATTGAAAAAAATCCCTCAACTAATCCAGGCGATAACGAAAAAGTATTGAGAACAAAAAAAAAAAATAGAGAGATAATGATTCAATTTTGAAGCTTAAATAAAATTTATTGAAAAAAAGGATGAATAAAAAAGTTTTTTCTCAATATTTTTCTTTATGATTTTTTTATCGTGTCCCAACGTCGAATTAAATATCTTTGTTTTTGTTCCCGAGGCAAAAATACTCCTCGCCATAGATATAAGATTTTTTTTTTTTTTCTTTTTACATCTGGGGAAGAGTGTTTGAATTTTATGGAATTTTTTCAAGCGCACTGTCGTCCCCAGTGGCGAGATTGAGAAAATATTCCCCAACTTAGTCGAGGCGATTACAAAAATGTGAGGGAAAATCGAGAGATGAATAATTCAATTTTTGAAGTGAGAGTATTTTGAGTCTTTCAAAAGTAAATGAATATAAATATATAATACATTTTTTGTCGATACATAAAAAAAAAAAATCAATTATCAAATATATAAACTCAATCGTTAATTAATTTTCCACTATGGTATTCATTGAAAATGTAACGAAAAAAATTGCATTAACAAATATTGGATCCGATGAAATAATCGCATGTTATATAAATATATATATATATATATGCAGTATATAAATCGACAACTCAGAACCACGAAGGACCACTGAATACATAATGCACATATTACATCTATTGGCCTCGGTCTCTCTCTCCCTCTCTCTCTCCCCATAACCGTCCCAACTGTACACATATATAGTCGCAGATATAGAATCCACTCTCTGCCTTTACACATAGCGTGAGTGTATTGTGAAAATGAGCTCGTGTGTCGAACTCCATGCATCATGCATTTCTGCACGTCGAGATTTGCTCTCATGCTGCATTCCCTCCCCCCCCCCCCCTCCTCATCCCTCTCCCCCCATCATCTTTTCGCCTCTCTTACGTGTGTCTGTTTTGTATTATTGTTGTTACCTGCTTGCTGCTCGTTTCGCTTCTTGCTTATGTGCATGTTAAATTTTCTTCTCTCGCATTTCGTGCCCTTCGCCTCTTCATTTTTTTTTCTTTTTTTTTTCATTCATCCCTTGTCACGCGATTCAACGTATCTTTCCTGCAAGTGGAAAAATACCGATAGCGAGTCCACGCAAAGTTTTCGTTAAGAGATATAATTTAATTAAGTGAAGAAAAAGCAAAAAAAAGAAAATTCAATTTAAATAAATTCCTTCGATTAAAGATATTGCATCAATGAAATTGACTTTTTTTTTCTCTCCCCCCCCCCCCCCCCCTCTCGCTCTCTCCTCGCCCTCTCGCTCTCTCCTCG
>OY769903.1:4353687-4386405 GCA_963669185.1 Dyspetes luteomarginatus
TTCCACGCACGGCGTGTGCGTGACGCACGCAGAAAGAGCAGGAGAGAGAGAGAGAGAGAGAGAGAGAGAGAGAAAACGTTGGAACGTCGCCCGCGGACTCGTTTAATCCCGCGGGGCCGAGGGCGAGAGAATCTCACCGGCCGGTGTGCCAGTATATAAGTACGAGAGCCAAGACGTTTTCTCGACAGGGCAGGTGCTTCCGTGTGTGCGATCTCACGAGCTCGCCAGATTTTTCACTCGCTTGGATCATCTCTGAAACTTGTGTACCTTGTCTGTTGTTTAATTCGTTTAATGATTCGATCTAATAAATTTTGCACAAATTAATCGAGACTATTATAGAAAAAAATGTCAATCGATCAATCAATCAATCAATCGATCAATCAATCGATCAATCGATCAATCGATTAATAGTATAATAAATTATCCTATCAATCAGGCGATTAATTAATAAATATCTTCCATTCCGTCGATTACATTAAACTAATTAATTAATTAATTAATAATCCAATCAATATAATATAATTTTCTATAGGTAAATATTCATTTACATATCGTCTATTTTTTTTTTCATTGAGCTACTTTTTATTAATAAATCTTATCCGCAGTCTTAGTGAGTTGTAGTAAGGTCTGATTCAAAAGTTTCGATGTTTTGGATTCAGATTTTGGTGTCTTTGGTTGGCTCATTCGTTCAGAATAACACATGTGCAAGCTTCTTCAGCAGCAATAGCAATACATATATATATATATATATATCTCCCCTATAAATAATGTGAATAACGTATGTGCAAGCTTGTTCAGTAGCAGTAGCAATGAAATATATATATATATATTACCTATGAATAATGTGAATAACATATATGCAAGCTCGTTCAGTAGCAGCAGTAGCAATGAAATATATATATATATATATATATATATATATATATATATATATATATAACCTATGGCAGGGAGCACGTGTAAGGTATTACAAACGTTTGAAACCAGTTTGAGAATCGAACAGAGCAAGGAGGAGTGCCGATCTCCGCGGTCAGACACACACACACACACACACATACATACATAGCGAGAGAAAGAAGCGCATTGCCCCGATTCCCTTAAATGGTTTCTCGTTCGCAATCGCCTTTTCAGAGTTCTCTGTGCAAAAGCAGCCTAAGCGAAAACCGCCATTGCATTCGCCTCTTCAACTGCCTTTTCCGTTGGGCTTGTCTGTGTTTATATACATATATATATATATATATATACATATATATATATACGGCTATATATTTGATGTATATTTTTATATACGTTTTATATAGCTCGTCTCTTCATACATTTTCTACATGATCGCCTTTTTCACCCGTTGAGTTTCGCGATCTCACGTTTTCACGTTTCTTCTTTCCCGACGTGATATCTCGTCTTTCTTTTTTTGTTCCTCATCTTACGTGCAACTCAATTTCTCTCTTTCTCTATATAGATATATGTAGATATACACAAACACACAAACACATATATATATCTATATAGAGAAAGAGAGACACATATATTGTAGGGATTTTGAACTGTAGTGCGTATTTGTCTTTCGGTTGTAGCCGAGCTCGTGGGCATAAGCGTTGGAAGAGAGGGGATAGAGATAAGCGACGGCGAGCTGCCGAGGGCAGTCTGTGTAAGACGTTGGCACGAGACGAACGACGTTGTGACGAATCATTTTTTTTATTCAATAAATATCTCACTCTTTTTGTTTAACATTAAACCCGTGTATTTCCTCTGATCCCACCAAGGAATAACAACATCTTCTTTCCTACAATATATATAGTATACATATACATATATATATATATGTATATGTATACTCTTTCCACTTGTCTTGGATTTATTTCTACAGCAAACGAAATAATTCGCACGTCAGATGCAGTAAAATAATGCTTGAAAATAATTTATTTTTATTTTCTTTAACGAATCGTAATCGCAAAAATCTTGCCAAGTTTCGCATGTAACTATACCGTAAGATTATACGAGGAACGTAGGAAAATACGAGAACGAAAGGTGCAAAACGAGAATCTCGTGTGTGAAATTGACCACGAGTGAATTTTATTATATATATATATATATATATATATATATATTTATGTGTGTGTGTATGTGTGTGTGCTCGGGTGTAAACGCGTTTTCTTTCTTCACGCGCGCCCTCTCTTGCCGAGCTCTCTTATTCCTCCTAATTGGGTTAGTCGTCGTTCGCCGATCTTCGTTTCTCGTTTCTCCTCTCTACTGTGCGCGACAACGAGATCGTATCTTGAGCCAGGGCACGAGTCTTGGCAATTGCCAAGAGAGCTTTTACTAACTATTAGCGTCGGTGCAAGGCGTCACTTTGCTAATTCGTATCTCTCTCTCTCTCTCTCTCTCTCTCTCTCTCTCTCTCTCTGACAACAATTCATTGATAATTTGCATATTTATTACTTCTCAATATTTTATTTTATTATTTGAATCAAAAAAAAAAAAAAAAAAAAACAATATATTTCATTAAATTTATATAAAATGATTTAAAGAAAATTTTGCCACTCGACCAATGAGAAATTAATATTTTTAGCAATATTTCGTCACTGCTGAAAAAATATAACGAGAGGAAAAATTCTCCCATAATTTTCGTAATATATGCGCAATTTTTTTATCAACTCTCTCAAGTTACGGAAAAATATTCGTAATATCGATGTGCAAAATTCTCTCGCTTTAAGTTTTGTCCTTATTATTTTTTTTTTTTTCTTCAACATTGAAGCGAGAAAACTTTGGCCATCGCAATTTTTCATTCCCTGGGTACACAGAGAAAGCCACACAGACAGCTAAAGCAGAAAAAAAAAATGTGTGTAGTTACCCTGTGTGCTCCGATATAGCGTTTCTTTATTCGAGTCTTGAGAAAATGGCGAAGTAAGAGGGAAAGAGAGAGAGAGAGAGAGAGAGAGAGAGAGAGAGAGAGAGAGAGCGAGAGCGAGAGAGAGTGAGAGAAAGAGAAAGAGAGAGAAAGAGAGAGTGAGAGAAAGAGAAAGAGAGAGAGAGAGAGAAGAAAAGTCCGGGATAAGATTTACATTTCACCCGCGACACTGCGGCAATGTTATACCTTACTAGACTACTACATAGCTCGACTTTGCCAACACGAAGAAGAAACTCGAAGAAGCTACAAAGAATGGCAGAGTTGGAGGAATGGTGAAAAAAAAAAAAGTATTTGAAAACTAGACTAGACTTTGAGACTCCTCGAGCAGAGAGAGAGAGAGCAAGAGAAAGCGAGAGAGAGAGAGAGACAACACCGCAAATTCAGACAAGTTGTGTAGTTAATTTTCCGAGCGGAGGAAGCTCGACAAAAGACACGCGACAGTAGCTAGCGGGAGGAATAGAGGGTAGAAGATCTTGTAGGAAAAAAGAAAAATACTCTTTATAAAGTCATCCACTGTTTTCTTCTTTCTTTGGTTAACGAGAAGGAGAGAAACTCAGTCAGGGAGAGAGAGAAAGAGAGATAGAGAGAGAGAGAGAGAGAGAGAGACTCGATTGTTTGTAGAATGTTTGTACACGACTGGCAGACTTTTTGGTGGATCTGCACGGAAAACAAAGCCGGAAAAGTAGAATTACCGTAAAACTAGCTCTATATATGTACATTTGGTACAGGAATGTTGGCTGTATATATATATATATATATGTATGTGTGTGGATGGAATATATAGTGTACGACGAGGAAGTTTGCTAACCGCGTAAAAAGCGTGACTGGAAACCAGCAAGATGGAAAAGCAAGGATGAAGTTTCTACAGTATGATGTTAGAACCCCCGGCTGGTGTTCGCTTGAGGAGAGTCAGTAGACTGCTTGAGCAAGTCCTTAACTCGCGGTCGACCCTCTTGCGATTCGCGTCGCTCTTCTCTGCTCGGAAGTAATTCGACTCGGATATATATATATATATATATATATATATATATATATTGAAACCTTCTATGTATATATATATATAGAAGGTTTCAACTCTTTGATATAACTGTATAACTATGGAGATCGATTGGAAAGACCTCATCCGATATACAAGTCTCTTGTTCGAGTTCGATATTGCACCGAGGAAAGTTTCGACAATTTAATGGGGTCGACGAGGGTTAACCGAAAAAGTTGAACAACGAAAAATGTGACGACTCGAACTTTGCGAATGGTGAAACTTTTTGGCAATTAAGGTTACTCAACCGACTCTCTGTGTGAATCTCTTTCAACCATGTTAGTTATTCACTCCAATGTCTAAAGGAATAAAAAATTAATTCTAAATTATTATTATTATTTTTAACGACGATGTTAGGCAGGTCGGGATATTTTATTGAGAAACTTTCGGATCATAAATTATTTAATTTTATTAACAAATTTAACAAAAGTGCATTATATTAACTTACCTGTGGCAAAGGTCCTCGTTCCCCTTGTCTCAATTTATTTCTTATATGTATATGTAGCAGTCTCGGTGGATGGAATATAAGTAGAGGCAAAAGAAGGACCATATATATGTATATATATATATACATATACATAAATATATATATATACGTATATATGTATATATATATATATATGATCCTTTTGCCCCTGCTTATATTCCATTCATGGAGAGAGTCCTGCGGGAGGTCTCTCGTGGGTGTCCGATAAATTGGTGATGTGGGACGTCGCATTGTCTCGTCGAGATTGGCCGGTCCATCAAGCGAGCGCGCCTGTGCGTTTGTGTGATCGAGGCCAGAAAGTTCGCTGGCTCGGAATTGCCGTTTGTATAATTCTAGCAGGCAGGTGCATATATATATATAAAAAAAAAAATCTTTTTTGCTTCGTCCTTTGTAAATTAATCACATGGAGGAGCCGCGTGAGAGAGAGAGAGAGAGAGAGAGAGGAGGGGTGGGGGGAAGGCGAAAAATTAAATTCATGAAGAGAAGAAGGCGATTGGCCGATGTCTCACTCGACGATTTTTCTCTCTGCGAAGCTCAAAAGTCGACAGAATTGTCCTTACAGAGAGAAAGACTGGTAAGAAGATAAAAAGTGAAACGAGAGCTCGATAGAGGAATTTAACTCGGAAGAATCGAGCCGAGTCATGTCGACTCGAAAGACACGATCAAAAAACGACGATGAGATGGTGAACTTTACACTCCATCTTGAAGGATATATGAAGAATCGTTAGTCACACTCGAGTCCCTCCCCTCGTGCTTCCAGGACCTCCAGGAATAATTTCAGATAAAAAATAATTCATTCTTGCGAGAGTAAACGAAATAAAAAAAATACCAGAAAATGAATAAAATAATAAATAGTCATGGACGAAAAGCCTTGCCTATTATTCATCCAGAGAGGGATCTTGACGTAATACACTGCAATTAGTAAAATAAATATAAATGTGTGTATATATACATATATGTATATGTATATACATTTATATTTATTTTGGGTTATATATATATATATATATATGTGTGTGTCTTCAAGAAAAAAGAATATGACGAAAGAGGAACGAAGAAATATGAATTTTAAAGCTCTCCCTTTTTTCTCCTCCGATAATTTGTTACGATCCATCCGTAAGAAATCCGTAACATATTAGTCATGTGGGACATTGGTCGTTGGGCTCGTTTTACGTTGCTGTGGATGCAGGATAAATAAATAATAAACCGTCAGGAAAATATACGACTGAAGAGGCTACCGGTTGGGGTTTATCATAATATCTTGTAACGAGCAACGCTTAAGGGCAATTTGTAAACGAAAATTCTGAAAATCAAAGAATTTTGCAATGCATTTGCAAAGGGAAAAAAATGGGTACACGAGGGGTTGAAATATTTTCAATGTTTCTGTAATGTCCTGGATAATAATTTCTTAGGGATGCCCGAATAATAAATATATAAAAATAATAAATCGAGAGAATAAAAGTTGGAGTCTGTCATAATATTTTGTAACGAGCAACGCTTAAGGGCAATTTGTAAACGAAAATTCTGAAAATCAAAGAATTTTGCAATGCATTTGCAAAGGGAAAAAAATGGGTACACGAGGGGATGAAATATTTTCAATGTTTCTGTGATGTCCTCGATAATAATTTCTTAGGGGTGCATAAGTCTTGGGAGATGATAGGACATGCTCGATTAAGTTATTCCACATTGGTGTCGATAGAGAAAAATCGAATAATAAATCGAGAGATATGTGATTGAAAAGAGAAGAAAAGTTGGCTTCTGTGATAACATTTTGTAACGAGACATGTTTAAGGGCAATTTGTAAAGGAAAATTCTGAAAATCAAAGAATTTTGCAATGCATTTGCAAAGGGAAAAAAATGGGTACACGAGGGGATGAAATATTTTCAATGTTTCTGTGATGCCCTCGATAATAATTTCTTAGGGATGCCCGAATAATAAATATATAACAATAATAAATCGAGAGATATGTGATTGAAGAGAGAAGAAAAGTTGGAGTCTGTCATAACATTTTGTAACGAGCGACGTTTAAGGGGATTTGTAAACGAAAATTCTGAGAAACGGAAAACCTTGCAATGCTTTTGCGAAGTGAAAAAAAAAGGAATGTGTACATGAGGGATTGAAGTATATATTTTACGGTAGGATTCGCGATCACGTGGCTAACGTGGTCCAGCCGGCTCCTAAACAAATCTCATTCTCGAGGTTTTTCTCTAGTTTTCTATCCCCCCGTGCAACTCTCTCTCTCTCTCTCTCGAGCGTGTGTGAGTGAGTGAGTGAGTGAGTGAGTGAGTCAGAGAGAGAGAGAGAGAGACAAACTTCCCCTGAGGGGAAGTCCAAATGGGAATGAAAGAGTGTGGCGTAGCGAAAGAGCACGTAGGTCGAGAAAAATAAACATCGAATTTCTCTCGGGGTCTTTCTCTCATCTCCCTCAATCTTCTCTCCATCCAGGAAACGTTGAAGTAGAGCCTCTTCGTCTCTCTAACCGCTAGATAGAGCCAAAGGAAAAACGGTTAACGCAAAGTTTATTTTCTCACCTCGACACCTAGAAACCATCTCATACGTTCGCTATGGCTCTCCAAACACTTCCTTCTACTTCTTCTCCTTCTTTTTCTTCTTCTTCTTTGCCTTCTTCTTCTTCTTCTTCTTCTTCTTTTTCTTCTTCTTATTCTTCTTCTTCTTCTTCTTTTTCTTCTCCTTCTTATTCTTCTTCTTCTTCTTATTCTTCTTCTTCTTCCTCTTCTTCTTCTTCTTCTTCTTCTTCTTCTTCTTCTTCTTCTTCTTCTTCCTCTTCTTCTTCTTAACCATTAGCTGATATATAAAAGATCCAGGAGTTTCCCTCTCTCGGGATATACACAAATGTCTTTCACCGCATCTTTTTCTCTTCTTCTCAATTTTTCATCTTGTTCGCCCTTGTAGAATTCTCGATGAGACGAAAGAAAATCGATCCCAAACATGTGGACGATCTCTCGATGAAGGAGCCAAATGTTATGGGAAGAAGTTTGACGTGTTCATCGTCAGTTGATACAAGCATCTTTTTATTTTTGTCCTCACAAAACGATACACTGAATATACAATATCACTTTTATATGTCTCATAACTTTTCAGATTTTTTAAAAACGAAAATATTTTGAGGCAAGCCTAAAAAATTATCTCAAGCTCTACAAAAATTAAAAATAAATAACCAAAATATCTAAAATGATCAGCGTCAACTTTTCGAATTTTATAAAAAGGTTTGGGCAAGCCACAAAAATTGTCTCAAGCTCTATAAAAATTCAAAATAAAAAACTAAAATATCTCAAATGATCAGAGTCAACTTTTCGAACTTTTTAAAAAGGTTTCGGCAAGCCACAAAAATTATCTCAAGCTCTATAAAAATTCATAATAAAAAACCCAAAATATCTAAAATGATCAGCGTCAAGTTTTCGAATTTTTTAAAAACTTTTCAGCAAGTCATAAAAATTGTCTCAGGCTCTATAAAAATTTAAAAATAAACCAAAATATCTAAAATGATCAGTGCCAACTTTTCAGCATTTTTTTTTTCATCTCTCAAAAAGTATATCGAGCTTTATATAAAATGACAAAAAAAAAAGTAAGCTCTAAAAAATTTGCCAATTATTTACGAAGGATTTTCGAGCCCTGAAAATCCAAGAAAGCAGACGCTCACCATGGGAGCGGTTTTCTGATAGTAAAACGATTACGATACGAGAGAAAAGCGTTACGCGCGGAACTCTCGCAAAACCGGCGAGCAGCAAACGAGCTAGCGTAGGTGCTAGTTATGCGCGAAGATTCACGATAAGACAACCGCGAAGAATTTCTCTCTCTCTCTCTCTCTCTCTCTCTCTTTCTCTCTCTCTCTCTCTTTCTTTCTCTTTCTCACACAAGCCTCTATCAAGCTGCCTCGTCACTTCCTTGTGATCAGAAATTGTCTTCTCTCTATAGAAAAAAAGCAAAAAAAAAAAAAAAGGTTTATTCATCGATTAACCCGAGGGATAACTAAGCGTGTCTCGTCTATTAACTCTTTATACTATATACATTATATATAATATATTATACACATTATATATAGTATACTATACACACATTATATATATATATATATATATAGCCAATAGCCTGGCCTATAGCCCTGTTTATACTATATATATATAATCTACGTTATAATATATCAACTATAAAATGTACGTTAGATCGTTAGAAGTACTATTATAGGCGATGAAGTGAGATCCAACGGTACTCTGTAATTTTACTACTTTTCCTCTCTCTCTCTCTCTCTCTCTCTCTCTCTCTCTCTCTCTCTCTCTCTCTCTCTCTCTCTCTCTCTCTCTCTCTCTCCCTCTCGCTCTCTCCCTCTCTCTCTGTTTCTTCATCTTCCTCTTCTTCATCTTCCTTGTCCTCTTCTTTAACCAGGCTGGACGTTTTAACGTCTGCTAACGTCGCTCTTCTCTCAAGGTGTGAGAAAGGTGGGACACGCGATATATTCCGCTTCCGTGGCGCGTTCTTGCTCTTTCTACATGTACCTGGATGCTTATACATACTATCGCATGTTTTTATACATATATATATATAGATAGATAGATAGATAGATAGATATAGATATATATATATATATATATATACACACACAAAAATATAGTTATACATTCAGTGAGACATATATACATATATATATATGTCTCACTGAATGTATAGCTATATTTTTGTGTGTATTTGAGGCGTGTGACTTGAGAGTACACTTCAGGCACTCTTTGCCTCGATGGGATTCATTCTAGTGGGTACTTTTGTGTATGCATAAGTAAGCTTGACCACTGTAAACGTATATATATATATATATATATATATATATATATGTATGTATGTATGTATGTATATATATGTATATATGTGCGCGTGCACGTGTGTGTATGTGTGTGTGTGTGATATTAGTAACAGTAGTAGTAGTAACACAACAGGCTCGGGAGGGCCCACGTGCGTGGGCGTAGGCACGTAAAGTGCGTAAAGGGGACGGGACCACCCGTGGAAGCTCTGTTGGCTCCTCTCTATATTACTCCTTCTTTAAAACTCCCCGTTTTATTCTTGTCTCACTTATTCTCTCGCGTTGTCCTCGCGATCGGACCACCGCGAGATATTCTTATTTTTTTTATTTTTTATTTTTATTTTTAATACTTTATCAATGTCCGAGCACTCTCTTAATTGTAGAAAAATTCATTTTATTAAAATTTTTAGATAATTTAAATTAAAAAAAAAAAAAAAATCAACTTAAATTTTGTTCGATTTTATGATTTACATTTTTCTCCAGTTTTGTCGATTCTTCCCTGTGTGCAAGGGATGAAAAAAATCGTCAACATGCGAGTCAAGCGCGTTTGATAAAAAAAAATTGTAGAACATTTTTTTTTTTTTTTTGAGAAATTCACGCTGTGTTAGTCGCAGCTGATTTGCCTCTCGGCAAGTCAGCAACAAAATCGCCAAACCATCCCGCAAGACATTTCAAGCCATCGAGAGATCGACCCTTTTCTCTCTATTGCGAACAGTCTCGATCTCGAGACTCGATCTGACCTCTAGCTCGGCCGTCCACGAATCACGATCTGTCCATCGTTATATATATAATTATATATGTATATACATATATATATAATTAGATGTATATACATATATATATATATATATACGTATACAAATTTGAGTATTACAAAGACGAGAAGTAGTTTCGTCTCGATCTTTCACGCGAATGAAGATTAATGGCCTCGTCGACCAATATTGAGTCACGCATGAAAGTTTATCAGATTATCTTCTCGTTTTATTTGAATTTATGTGACCTCGAGATACTATTATTTTGCACATTATTCCTCACTCGCATCAGGTGTCCCAGGCCTGTCCGATGATCAATAAAAATATTAAATATTCTTAATGTGGGAGAGGGAAAAAAAATTGTGAAAAGAAAGAAGAAGACTCTCATTTTTCATTGGCAGAAAAAATGAAAATTTTTCTAGCCTTCCCATTCGTATTTTTATATATATATATATATATGTATGTATATGGTCTCTGTATATAGTACAGTAGAATATATACCATGTAGGTAGATTCTGGAAGCCTTTCCATTCAGCTTTGCTGCCATTAAACCAAAGAGCAGGTACCATAAAAGTCCCTTTGGAGTGTGAACGAGATGGAAAAAAAAAAAAAAAAACCACTCTCGAGAGAATTTCTCTCTTTCTTGCACCAAGGAAAATCCCAAATGATTCGTCGTGGCTGTCGAATTTTGGGACAACACACAGACTACAATTTTAGTACGCAGTAACTTGGTCTATACACACAAATATATATATATATATATATATATATATGCAGCTATAATAGCTATATATATATATATATATATAACTATTATAGCTGCATATCTTTCAAAGGCGTTGAAGGAGACTGCAAGGAAAAATATTCTTCGGCTCCACAAGCCTCTCAAGGATAAATAAAGAGAGGGGATGGAAAGAGATAAATAATTCTGTACCAGCTGAGGTGCGAACGCACCGCTGGAGTTCCATTGTCGCCGTTTTAACGGACCTCCGCCTGCTGGAAAACTTCACGTAGCCCTTATAATGTGTCTCTGAACGCCACCCATGGTGTCCACAAAATGGTCATATACCAACATCGTTTCTGTTGGCAGTTTCATATACGAGGACATGCGTGTAGAAAATTCTTATTACACGCACATTTTACACTCACACACATGCACATTTTACACTCACACACACGCACATTTCAAACTCACACACCCGCACATTTTAAACTCACACACACGCACATTTTAAACTCACACACCCGCACATTTTAAACTCACACACACACACACACACGCACATTTTAATCTCACACACACGCACATTTTACACACACACACACACGCGCACATTTTAAACTCACACACACACGCACATTTTATACTCACACACACACGCACATTTTACACACACGCACATTTTACACACACGCACATTTTACACTCACACACACGCACACACACACACACAAGAGCTAGAAGATTTTTCTATTTTCCAAAGGCCTTAAGAGTTATTATTTTTCGTCCTGCGTCGACCATGTGGGACTCTCCTCGCCGGGCCTGTGTGCTTGGGAGAAGGAAAAAGATTGTTTGGAAATCACCCCCCACCCTCTGCCTCCCCTTAAGAATGACACTCGACGTTTTGAAGTCTAGAGAATGTATTTTTTTTCTTTTTTTTTTTCTCATACGACCGAGATCAGCCCCGACGTGAAAAATTGTGGGAGACTAAAGTTTTGTTTTTCTCGCATCCTTATCTCCCTTCTTTCACGTGTGTGTTCGTACTTTGCCCCCACGCGCACGTGTGTGTGTGTGAGAGACAGAGAGAAGTGTCGAGTGATCGTTTAGGCAGAAAAAAAAAACAAGTTTGGTTATCGTCGAAAATATAAGAGAATCCTTGGAAGAAAGAAAAGTCAGTTTGATTATTAAATTTTTTTTAGATGGCTTAAATATTTTTAAGATAAATTTCCATTTTTTTAAATTATTTTTTTTTGTAATTTTTTATTTATTTTAACGTTTATGCATTTTATGCTCCGTTGCCTCGTTTAAATTTACGACATGAAAATTCTTCAGCTGTTCAACAACGTTGGATTGAATATATATATATAACATACGTGTACGAACCACAAGTATGTTTAGCTGTAATCTAGAACGCGGCCTGTAATCAGTTCGATCGACATAACGCGAACTCGGTTAATTGAACCCCTCGTGAGTGAAAGCAATTTTATTAATTAACCCGCGCGCGACATCGACTCGCATCTTTAGCCGTATAAATAATTCCTGCTGCTGCGTTGAGAGCCGTCTCTCTTTTATGAAAATCTTCGTCGTGTTATTTTATTGCGTGTGTATTATATATATATATATATATATATATATATATATATGTGTGTGTGTGTGTGTGTGTGTGTGTGTGTGTGTGTGTGTGTGTGTGTGTGTGTGTGTGTGTGTGTGTGTGTGTGTATATAAAACGGGTTTGGTGATTGACGATGAAGCTTTGAGGCGTGTCTGGCTAATGGAGAGAACATATTTTGAAATTACATATATTTTATCCAAAGTTGTGGCCAGTTTTGCGAATGAAAAGAAAAAATGTAAGAAGAAGAAAAAAAAAATTAATGCTCGAAGATGGTGGATTTGAAGTATCTTAATTCACCGATGGAGAATCTCTCTCTCTCACTCTCTCTCTCTCTTTCTCTCTCTCTCTCGCTCTCTCTCTTCTCGCGGAGAGATAAGAATAAAAGAGAAATCGCGACACGCCGACAGAAGGATTGACTGACAGACACACGCGGAGAGTTTTGTGTTAAAAAAAAAAAAAAAAAAGTTTAATGAAAGAGAATAAAATAAATAATTACATCACGCGATGAAACAAAGATAGCCGGACGAAAAGAAACGTGAAACAAGAAATGTTGTTATATATATATATATATATAACAAAAATAATAATCCAGTACGTAACAATATATATATATATTTATATATAACAAAAACAATAATCCGGTACGTAACAATATATATATATATTTATATATAACAAAAACAATAATCCGGTACGTAACAATATATATATATATTTATATATAACAAAAACAATAATCCGGTACGTAACAATATATATATATATATATATATATATATATATATATATATATATATTGTTACGTACCGGATTATTGTTTTTGTTATTTTTTGGAAACCGTTGACGCGGATTAAGGGATCTTAATGCTCGTTTTATGGTCGGAATCCGCCGACCAGGGATAAGAGCGCCGAGTGGGTCTAGTTTGAGGGGGAGAGGGAGGAGGGTGGGAGGTAAGTATTTCATTGAGTTGAAATAATAAAAAAACACGAATTTTAATAACTATAAAAAAAAAACTGACACGGAGTTTATTTGTTTAATAATATTTGTTTAACGCGATTGTTGATAATTTCCGAGAGTGACAATCGTGTTCGGTTCTCGCGGTGTTGAAATTTCTCGCGAGACTCAAATTTTGTGACAGCTTCGACCATTCTGGTCCACCTGTGTCCGTGGGTACGCATATATATACGCCTCGAGACTAAATATATATATATATATATATATATATATATATACGCCTCGACACTAAATATATATATATATATATATATATATATATATATATATATATATACGCCTCGAAACTCTATATATATATATTTGGTCTCGAGGCGTGCGAGAGCGATTAATCTCGCGAGATGTAAGGAGGACGAGGATAAAAAGATGTAATGTCCAGTGCGTGCCAACTGCAAAGTTTTCTGTGAGTTCTTATATGACGAAAAAAAGCAAAAAAAAAAAGATGAAGTAAAAACGTTCAGACTCCCCTCAGCGCATCACTGCAGGTTTCTCTCATTTTTTATTTCTTACTGGATTATATTATTAGTCGAAGAATTCGCGAGGCGTGTAAAAGACCTGAAGGAGACAGCAAAGAGTGCTCTCCGACATTTAGCAGACATTCGTTTTTTATGAGAGAGAGAGAGAGAGAGAGAGAGAGTGAGTGAGGGAGGGAGGGAGGGAAAGATAGACAGAGAGAAAGAGAAATAAAGAGAGAGAGACGATTTCCCAAAATCTCGAAGACTCGACTCTCGACCGCTTGCAAAGTCAAAAATTTGAGTTGTTTGCTTTCACGCGAGGTTATTTAGCACGAAAAATATTTCTTCGAAAAAGAGGAGGCGCCAAAGATTTATCGAAGCAAAATCGTTTTTAGAGCAAACGAGAGCGAAGAAAGTGAGAAATTTCATCTAAAGATGTTTATCACTTGCTATATATATATATATATATATATATCGAGGATGATTCGATATATTTGCTTTCATTTTCTTTTGAAAAATTAATCTTCAAAATTGTAAAAATTGCATGAAGATTGAAAAAAATATTTAACATAAAAATATTAAAAAAATTCGTTAATGAATAAATAAAATTGCAGCAATGAGAGCTTAAGGGTGCCAAATAATAATAATAATACAAATTACATAATTATACAACGATCGCTAGTAATTAAAATGGCGCAAAAAAGTGAAGATGCTTTGCGTGAGTTGAAATATCTACTGAAATAAGGAAATAAGTAATCTCATTTCGTATTATAATGCGTTCAGCCGATCGTAAAGTGTTCGTGCTGCGCGGAGACCTTTAACACATATTGCAAAATAGAGTGACCGCAGAGGGCGAGAGAGAGAGAGAGAGAGAGAGAGAAAGAGGGAGAGAGAGAGAGAGAGAGAGAGAGAGAAAGAGAAAGAGAGAGAGAAGCGTGTGCGAGCCGCACAACTCTCGTAAACGTTCACTCTTCGTGGCAATTTAATTAATTAAGAGAACGTTCTTATGCTGCATATGCTGTATTATAAGACTAAATGTATGCAAGTAATATGATGATAAACCGGCTCTCGTATTTTGCGTGCACACATACGAAGAGAGAGGGAGAGAGAGAGACTGCAAGAGCCGCGCATCTGGACGAGTTTCTTCGACATTGAACTATCTTGTACAGCTCGCGAGCTCTCGTGGATCGAGATCGGACACGGATTAATTTATTAATCCCGGGATGGCATTGTATATATATATATATATATATACAATGCCATCATATACATGAATTGTATATATATATATATATATATATATATACATACAATGCCATCCCGGGATTATATATATATACTCAGGTACTAAACATCATATAAGATATATATATATCCTGTATGATGTTTAGTACCTGAGCTTGCCGCGGGCGCGTCGCTCGCGTTTTGCACACAAACCGAGAAGCTAATTATCCCGGGATGACGATTAGTGCAGGCACGCATGAATGAGAGAAGGAGAAATAGGGAGAGAACACGGAATTATTATTATCATTATTATTATTATTATTATTATTATTGTCAATTTATTTCGTCGGCGTTGATGAGAATATATAGAACTTGGATTGGCATTCTCGACATAATCTCCAAACCTCTTACACGTATATACTATATACACATATATATTTTATATTTCATATACAATATTTTTTTATTATTTTTTTTTTAGGTTTTTTTTTTATTTTTATTAAATTGGTGTCGAGACACCAGCCCGTTTTTTTTTTTTTTTTTCGATAGTATTACTCGGCACGCTTGATATGATTCTGGAAAAAAATCCAAGAGATCTCAATCTCTACCCTGGCAGTTATAATTAAAATATAATTAAAATGAAATCTTAATGGTCCATTAAATCGAGCACGTTGCGGACGAGTCTCGGTTTATTGTTATTATCATTATTAATATTATTATCATTATTAATATTATTATCATTATTAATATTATTATCATTATTAATATTATTATCATTATTAATATTATTATCATTATTAATATTATTATCATTATTAATATTATTATCATTATTAATATTATCATTATATGCTGCGAGGGTTGGAGGGAAAACTTGGGTCTGTTGTACGATGATGCGTATACGGGAAAATTACAATGGAAAAGTTTTCGTTTGGGAGAGTTTCCAACTGTACAGAGAGAAAGAGAGAGAGAGAGAGAGAAGATGAGAGTCTAGTCGAGTGGAGACTAAGAGCTTCTGATTTTTGGGGGTTTGAACTTGAACAGCGGCTGACACGGCTCTCTCTGCTATGCTGCTCTGTGGTCTTGTGTGCCCTTTCTCTCTCTCTCTCTCTCTCTCTCTCTCTCTCTCACTGTTATGTTGGGTGTACCCAGCATCGCTGTAGCGAAAGAAAGAGAGAGAGAGACGAGAGAGTAACGTTAATACTCTCTCACCAAAGAGAGAGAGAGAGAGAGAGAGAGAGAGAACCAACGTCGCCCGGAGGCTTCGTGCAGACTCACGTCGACCCCTCACAAGGATAACAGAGAACAAGCAGAGAGAGAGAGAGAGAGAGAGAGAAGGCTCGACAGGATCGCTAAAGCATGTGGCCAGTGTCAGGGGCACGCTTTGCCCCCTGGGCTAAAATAGATTAGCGCTTCTGGCTTAGGGGGGGTCAGCGATGGGCCAACCCATATAGCAAAGGGCAGAGATTTTTTTTTTTCAATTTTATTCTCTCGCACATAAATACGCACAGTTTTGCGCATAGAGAGAGAGACGTCGAGAGGGATTTGCGAGTTTTCATCGCTCAATTAATAAGCAACAATGAGTTTTTTTGTAGTTGCCAATAAATGCATCACGTGATTTTCAGCATATCAAATTTTAATCCTAAAACACATTTTCTTTCATTGATCTCCATAAAATTTTAGAGAAAAAAAAATTTATCATTATCGTGTAAAGTTTGATCAAAATATTAATATTTTTTTTCATCTTCAAATCGATAAATCTATTTTTTTCGGTCGTAATAAAAATAAATAAAAAAATACATGATAAAAGTCCATCGAATATTCTATAATCCTGAAATATAATATTTCAAATTTTTTTCTCCATTCTATTTCCTCTCGTATTTTGTATACGAAAATCTTTTATCTTCCCTGTCAATAATCTCGTATATTCTATCCGATAGAATACGTTTTGCAGTCGAGACAAATATGTATTATACGAGAAATTGAAATATTTGCTTCTTCGTCGTAACTCAAAAGATGTATTATATATATATTTATATATATATATATTTATATATATATATATATATATATATTTTTTTTTTTTTTTAAATATATAATACACTATATAGTGTTTATCATATTGTATATATAGATATACACACGTATTAGGTGCATTATATATTGTATTGGGTCACCGAGATTCTCAGGCAAGAATTCGTGCGAGAAGGATGAGCGGAAATGTGTGCCCCTTTTTGTCACAGATACCGATTTTATATCGATATATATATATATATATATTGGACATGCGTGTTATATATTGTAATAATGTACACTCGCATGGCATTAAGATCAAAAAAAAAATAAAGAGGAAACAAACGAAAAAAAATTGTTCGACTATTTCTCTCAAGGTGTGCCACACCTTTTGTCGTTGATGACGCCAAAGTCTCGCTCTCTCTCGCTCTTTCTCTCTGAGCATATCCAGTCTCATTTCGAAGAGACGCATCGACTTCTTCGTGCATATATATATATGTATATATATATATATATCTAAAGGCACAGTATATATATATATATATTGTGCCTTTATTGTTATACGATATCTCGAGGAGAGATCGGATCGCTCTCTCGGTGTTCATTCGATCACTTGCATTAATACATACATTGCTCTGTTGGCGTATCTAAATACCGGAAACCCGGCGACGGTGCCCAACGGCGATCCACGATTCATTAACTCGACGCGATTCTTTTGACGAGACCTCTTTTATATTTACTTATCTATAATCTGCTAAATTGACGACCAATTTACAAAAAAATATTTCACAATTCATGCTTGTAAACGTTGACAAATCTCTGGTACTCGTTTTATTATTATTATTATTATTATTTGATGAAAATATATGATAATTTGAATAATTTAATCCTCTACATGTGTATAGCCAATTTGGCCTAAAATATATATTTCACATATACGAGATTTGTGTCCATCGCAGCAGAGCCATGACGTGTTTTTCTAGCAGGGGCAGGAGGGGAAGGATGGGGGGGGGGGTAAATAATTCTCACTCGCATCCTATTAAATTCCAGCTCTCTCTCGTTTTATAATTATTATTCGTAATCCAGATGAGTCTACAGCAAAAAGAGAGAAAGATCCGGGCCTCTTCCTCCGCAGCTTCCTAATTCGATTCGGAACGCTCGAACGCGCGTTAAAATCCACTTAGCCCCCCCCCCCCCCCCGCTCTCCTCTTGCAGTAACTCTTAAAGCTCTCTTTTTCACTGTATAAATTTTGTATGTCGATATATATATATATATATATATATATATTGGTAAAAAATTTAGCCGGATATATAGACGTATTAAATTATAGGGAAGGGGACAGCGTCCTCTGAATTAGGGGGGGGGGGGGGGGATGAACTATATCGATAATGTGGTCGGAAAAATAAAGAGAGAGAGATGGAGATGGAGATGGAATAACGAAATAATACGAGAACAGTGAATTGAAAAAAAAAAATCATATTGTAGGGGAGGAGATCGGGGTCAAATTGGTTACAACACACACACACACACACACACACACACACACACACACACACACCAATATCTTAGTGTATGTTATAATACAACGAAGAAATGAACGCACTGAGTTGTTAAAACTGCTATAAGCCAGTTTTAACAACTGGCTTTTAGTACAGAGTCAAGCATGCATTGGTCAGTCGATTTTTACCACGAAAAATGACAAAAAAAAAAACACTTTTGATCACGTGAAAAAATTGTTTTTCGTGTGGTAAATTATCAATCATAAAATACTGATTACATTATAAATCGAATTGGGGGTGAATTTAGGATAAAGTTTGTTTCAATTGACCCCAGTTCACAAACTACGCCCTCCCTGCCTGCCCCCACCACCTTAGTATAGGAAAGGACGAGTAAGATGGAAGGAAATGGCAGAGGGTACGTTAAAAAAGAAAGCTAATACAACTGTCATCTGTATACTTATAGCGAGATATATATATATATATAGTTGAGCGAAATCGAGAGTAAGAGAGACGAAAAACAGTTTAGTGATTCGTCAGGGCCGTTGAGAGACCGTGTCGAAGCGAAACTGCACTTTGTATGTAGTTAAATATATGCGTGCATGTGTGTCTGTGTGTGTGTGTGTGTGAGATGAAAACGTGCCCCGGAGAACGTGAAATGCGAGCGTATGTTGCCCCAATCGGCGAAATAAGCTGCGCAATTTTCTAGACGAGAGGGCACGCACAAACTCGTGGATAATTTTCTCTCTCTCTCTCTCTCTCTCTCTCTCTCTCTCTCTCTCTCTCTCTCTCTCTCTCTCTCTCTCTCTCTCTCTCTCTCTCTCTCTCTCTCTCTCTCTCTCTCTCTCTCTCTCTCTCTCTTACGCACGTCCTCGATAATACAAGGGTGTAGCTCTCGTACAGATTTAACGTATGGCATCCGGTGCGGAATAATATGCGGCCGTCGAATACAACGCAAGAGAGAAGCTGGAAAATTTTTACGTGTAGGGAGACATTAAAGCCCTCGGTTATTCTATGGCCAACAATGCCAAAAAAATTTACCGATGGCGGAAAATCCCCGAGGAAATACCCCGAAAAAAGACAGAGATGAAAAATCACCGGAGAGAGAGAGAGAGAGAGAGAGAAACAAACATAATGAAAAATACCGTATTAAAACGACTGCAGCGCCACCTCAGGGCTTCGTACAATATTTATTACTCGTAAATTCAATCAGATTCGATTCTTCACGCATTTTATATATTCACGCGTATCGCCATGAGGTGAAAAAGATTAAAACGATTTCAGGTACACACGAGACACGTGTAAATTTATATATATATATATATATATATATATATATATATAGCTATACTTATCCGAGGTTGTCGTGTTGCGGGCCCGAAAGAACGAGAAAATGAATCGGGACTTCCCCGACGAGTTTTGCTCGGGGTCGACGAGAATTGCATTCCAAACCACGAGGGGGTTCGCCGAACTCATTGCAAGTGTTGCATAAAATATATATATATATATATATATATATAAAAAAATAATAATAATAAATATATATATGTATATATATATATATAATATTTATGCACGTGCTTTTTTGGTACTTTTGATGTCACAAAATGGCCTTGATCGATATACGCGAGACTCTTGAATGCACCAGACTCGC
Organism: Dyspetes luteomarginatus; assembly: GCA_963669185.1. Taxonomy (NCBI): domain Eukaryota; kingdom Metazoa; phylum Arthropoda; class Insecta; order Hymenoptera; family Ichneumonidae; genus Dyspetes; species Dyspetes luteomarginatus. The sequence continues at coordinate 4,373,872 of OY769903.1, forward strand.
GTTCTAACAGCAAAAATTATCGATCAAAGTAAACCATTTTGTTTTTTGACGAAGAAAATTCGATTTTTGGGGAATGAAAAAAAAAAATGAAATTTGTGGGAATTTTGCAAATTTTTTTACCCTCATTCGCTTGTATATCTCAGATTTTTATTTTCTCAATCCGTCGAGCTGTGCAGACATATTTTATTTGGTCCACAAACCTTTTTATTGTCATTTTAAGCTTTTTGAATATCAATGAGTAAGATATTAGGACAGCTAGAAGAAATATATTGTGAAGTGTGAAAATGGGGTATTAAGGGGAGGGATTTAACTGTTCCTCACGCTATTTTATTTCTCGTTCGTTCATTCTCGTAAATTGGAGAGGGAGCTCGAGTGTCTAGGATGCACATGTGCGTGAGTTTAATACTCGCATATATATTTATGGATACACATATATAGTAATATCCCTAATAATATATATATATATATATTTATGGATATATACAGTAATATCCCTAATAATATATATATATATGTGTGTGTAAAAGTACACGAAGCAAAGCAAATGAGGGGTGGGGGGCGCGTTACGTCTGTTTACACAGTAAATATATCAATGAATTTACGATCTGAGCTGATCCCCTAATGGCCTCGCAAACAGATCTTCGTCGGGGAATGCGCGCCTTTCTCTCTCTCTCTCTCTCTCTCTTGGGGCTCAAAACGATGAGAGCAGCACCATATACACGTATATATTCGCCCTCATATTTTCTCGTCTTGTTCTCTTCTCTTCTCTCCTCTTCTTATTCTCGCACCCCGCGTGCCTTTTCGCCCCGGGCTACACGGCGAGCGAACGAGCTATACGTGCAAACTATTAATTCGTTCGCCGAGAGACGCGTTAACGAGAATCAACGGCTTTAAACATGCGAGCATCTTTACCGGGAGATCGTGCATGACGTATATATGACCGGTATACGAGGTGAAGAACCAGAGCCGGGGGGAAGATTTTTTTTTTATTATTTTTTAACCAGAGGAGCGGAAGTTAATCTGAAGTTCATCAACGATCGAGTCTCTCACGCACGCGAACATTTTGAAAAATACTTTTTTCAATCTCCCTTTATTCTCTTCCACGAATATTCCAATTTTTTTACATAATTTTTATCTTCACTTTTTAATGCAAAAAATATTTCTTTCAGACTCAGAGAGATTGTATTTGGCCAATGGACTGGCCATTTTGAAAAAAATAAACAATTATGAGTTGATAAAATTGAGGAAAAATATTCGTTCCCATAATTCAGGAGAAATTTATTCAAATTTTTTAATTGGTAATTATGATTCGATTAATCGATCAGAGCTTTTACGAGTAATTGAAATATTTGAAATTATGAACTGCATTTCGGAATTATTTTTTTTCCCGGATATCTTTGATGAAATATTTTTAATTTTATATCGTTCTCGAGAACAACGAGAGCGAGCCGAGAGTTTTGTTTACTTTGTAAATTTGTTCAGGCCGGTGGGGTTGTAATATTGACAAATTTATGACATTTTCTCTCTCTTTTTTCTTTTCTCTTCGCCTCTCTCTCTCTCTCTCTGTCTACCACTCTGCGTTTCACGCCACCCGCAATCTTGTTTACAAATAACAAAGTGAAAAATTCTGGCATGTCTTGGCCAGATAATCGTTCTAATAATCATCCTTTCTGACCTTCCACGTTCTCACAGGATCACAAAAATTCTATTCCCGCATACTTGATGCGGTGCAAACTCTAATATTATCCTTTCACGTACGACGTGCGGAATTTTCATTCACGAACGCATCGATTTACGTCAAGATGTTTTTTTTTTCCAATTTTTTTTTTTTTTTCGTTAACGTAACAGACCCGATACATCGTTTATCGTTCGTCATCCGTGGGCTCTTCGCGCTCAATATTTTTCCTCTCTTATTAAAGTGTTTTTTTTTTTGCTTCAAGCTCGTCTACATTTTTTTATCGTTGCCTAGCTGTACTGTCGATCACACCTTTCGGGCTTTTCCTCGTTTTCTTCCATCTCTTTCTCTCGCTCTCTCTTTCTATATATCTCTATCTCTCTCTTCTCATCCCCATGATGGATCGACGTATCTCGGGGCGAAATATTTCAATATTTACGATCGACGGAAAATACGAGAATTTTTATATTAACGTTAGAGAAAATTCAGTGATATCCTCGTCTCCTCTCTTCGTCGTTTTGCCTTAAACGGAAAAAAAAAAAAATATATCAATCATCGGTCAATTTTGGCGAATTCCAATTCGCAAATAAATTCCATCCTCGAGAAGATGCTGATCGAAGCAATTTTTATAGAGAGAAAAAATAAACAAAATTTAACGCGAATTCTTTGCATGCATGAAAACTTTTTGCTCGTCTCTCGTGGATCTCATTTAGGCCACTTCCCCCTCCCCTTCTCTCTCTCTCTCTCTCTCTCGTTCGTTTTTTTGACTTACGAGCGTCGCCTGCAACAACAACGAACTTTCTAGTTTCTGATGGCTATGAGAGAGCCCTTGATGGCTCCCCAAGCGCGCGTTCCTATATACTCTTCGCTGTTAGCACAAGTTTCCTCTCGCTATTTCCGTCTCGGGCGAGCCATACGCTGTTCCCACACCATCAAAGCTCCCGCTAGAGGTCAAAGGAGCAAAACTTACCAAACTCTTCTCGTCCATTTACCATAAATCAGCTCGTCAGTAGCTTATCCAAGATCGGATTAACTATATTTATTCGTCACAAAACGTCGTAAATTACGTGTAAAAAAAAATTATTTTTCCATCAATATTTTGATAAACGATGATGAATATCATTCACTGTGTAATGATTGTAATTTTTGACGGTGATAAAATCTATTCGGAATGTTTCGACTATAAAAAAAAAAATTAACATGAGATTGCACGTGATTAATTGTTGATGAATCTGATAAAAAAAAAAAGGGAATTTGACAAAAATGTTGAAAAATCTGATAAACATCTGGTTATAATTTTTCGTTTGGGTTACGGAGATTGGAACTATGTGTGTCGTATATGTTATACCGCATATATATATACCATATGTTATACCATATATATGTATATGTATATATATACATATATAAGTATATATATATGGTTTGGCTTATACACATGAAAGCAAAAGAAATATAGAGGAAAACCGGTGCGCCTAACGACTAATTTATCTCCCCTTATCATGGTCGTTTTATCGGTCGATTAATTAACGAGATAATGGGACGCGCGTGCTCTTGTTGAGCTGGAAAGAGAGTGTGAGTTCAAAGGGTGAGTTTCAGGCGCGAGTTTTCTCCTGAAATAGGTGGGCGAAGGGTGGGGGGGGGGGTGAATAGCAAGTCCAGGTACGCATCATTTGAGTAATTGACTGTCGAGAAATTACCCCTAAAAATTAACGTCTGTCTCAGCATCTTTTCGTTCAAACAATCCTCTGTTCTTGCTCTCTGGGCAAATTTGGCCAGGGAAAAAATTAATTCATTTGATTTATTGCCTCGAATTAGCGGCATATATCGTAATAATTTATTAGCATTAAATTTTTCATTCTCTTTGCGCTTTGAAATTTGTTTCTTGTACTTTTATCGACGACGCCAATCAGCTGTACATAAAATACTACATATATATATATATATATATATATAAAATTTTATCGGCACTGCTCACCAATGTCTTTCATGCTATATATATATATATATAGCGTGACAGACATTGGCGAGGAGTGCTGATAAAATTTTCTCGTTGAACCCCCCCCCCCCCCCCCCCCCACACCTTCCCCCTTCTGGCCCGCACCGCCGCCATAGGGTGGTAAAGTACACCCCCGGGACAAATCCGCACTCTCGCAACGTTTCGCGGGCAGAGATTTTTCCCTCTCGCAGCGTGCAAGAGCGAGGGGTGAGAACGGAGACGTCGCGTCTCCATCCACCCTTAACTCTCGTGGACGCTTTTGGGAAATCCCCTCGAGCCACACGAAGCTCTCTCACTAATTTTCTTGCAACTTTTATACGAGAGCGTTTTTCTTCTCTCTCTCTCTCTCTCTTGTTTTCTCTGTCTTGCCCTCGTTCTCTCTCTGTGTCTCTCTCTTGCCCTCGTTCTCTCTCTCTCTCTCTTTCGCTTTCTTGCCCTCGTTCTCTCTCTCTCTCTCTCCCTCTCTTTCTTTCTCTCTCTACTCTTAGCGATTCCCAAAAAGCTCGGAGCCATTTCGTCTTTTTTTTTTTTCATCTCCAAGCCAGTCCAAAAGTGCGTCACGTCTTGAACGAGTGACAGGAAAAGGAAGAGAAAAAGATGATCAGAAGGACGAGAATAAGTAAAGTCTTGGAAAAGACTCGATCTCAACGCCTCGGGGGACAAGGGAAATTTACTTTGCCATTAATTAGTTCGCGCTATCTCGTAATGCGAAGTTGAAGTAGAAAAAGCAATTTTTTAAATTTATATATATATATAAACTTCAATAGGAAGAATTTAAATGAAAAAGAAAAGCATCAAAATAATTGGCATACAATTTTTTCTCTTTTTTTTTTTTTCGATCAATTTTTCAAAATAATTTCGTTGAAAAATATATTTTGAAATGGACGCTCAGATTTTACGGCGTTTCATTCACTTCATAACTCCAAGACACACCTGTGCGTGCATATTCTCCATGGTGAAAAAAAATTCTCTTTGAGTATTCGCGGGATTTTTATATTCTATGAATATATATATATATATATCGGTTCTCGATTCCTCGACAATGCAGGAGAACTGCTCGACAAATTTTACGAGCGTCCGTCGTGAGAAGGAAGAAAGAATTGAGTGCGCGAGAGTATAGAGAGAGAGAGAGAGAGAGAGAGAGAGAGTGAGAGTGAGAGTGGCCTCGGGTGGTTTACGAGCGGCTACAGGCGGAAAGATCAAGCGTGCGCCGTGTCCGAGTCTCGCCGGGCTAAGGATATTTATTATCCCAGTTATGTGGCTGCTGGGACACCCCCGTATATATATATATATATATATGGGCTCTGCTGTTGGTCTATACTCTATACTATTTCTTCACCGCACTGCTAATACTACCAGCAGCATTATATCGACTTATGGACGATTCACGCATTGTATGAGTTTCTATTATATGAGAGTTACCATATATATATATATATATATATATATATATATATATCAGCCAACGTACCAAATAATACCTGACTTATCGCCCTGCCCGCCTCACGTGTGTACAATGCATTAGAGACTACGTTCTAATACGCCCTCTATGACCTTCCCGCACTTTTTTTTTTTTTTTTTGACGTCCTTCACACCTCTAGGGAATTTTCAACCTTCATAGGCACATAAACACATAACTGAATGAGTACAAACGAGAAAAAATTATTTTTTCATTAATATGGAATTTTTAATTGAGTTATTGTAATGGTTACGATCGATTTGGGCGAAAGCAATTTTTCTTTTTCAAATTGGACAATTTTTCATTTACTTGCCATGATAATTTTAGGGCACTCAGATGAAACATTTTTTTTTTTTGAAAATTCTTTTGCAATTTTTGATTCAATTAACGTGATAATTTGAGCTGATATGAGTGATAAAAATTAAAAAAAACACACAAATTTAATGGAAGGAATTTTTTTTTGTATCTTGATAATTCCTGTCCTTTGTCTTTCGCGGAAAATTTCACCGACATTAAATCATTACTGGTGAGACCCCACGACTTTCTCTCCTTACAATCTCACGAATACTCCCGAGACGACGACAACGATTATCGTCTGCGATGCAAGATCCTTCGAGACGAAACGAAAGAGAGAGAGAGAGAGAGAGAGAGAGAGAGAGAGAGAAAGTGAGAGGAAGAGAGAGAGAGAGAAAGAGACAAAAGCAGAAAACATAGACAGACACACGGCAGTTCAGCAAATTGCTTTCATTGTTCAGCTAATGAAAGCAATAACTCGCACGCACCGTTTTCTGCGTCTCTCTCTCTCTCTCTTTCTCTTTTCCTCGATATTCTGCCCACGCACTCGCCCTTCTCGTATTATCAGTTTTGCCTCACTCTCTTAATTTCTCTTAATTTCTCTCATTCTCTCTCTCTCTCTCTCTCTCTCTCTCTCTCTCTCTCTCTCTCTCTCTCTCTCTCTCTCTCTCTCTCGCACGCGACGCGTGCAAGAATCTGCAGGAGGGATCGATGATTACTCGATATATTAATTCATGTGTATAAATAGATCGATGGTAAATCCTTACCATCGATCATTATATATTAATGCATGCGATGCATTATATATTAATACATGTGTTAAAATAGATCGATGGTAAATTCTTACAGAGATTTTCACGCTGAACTTATAACGTCGTGCATCGACCATAATGTCAATTAAGCTTCGTCGGCAATTTCATGTGCAAAAAAAAATATTTTTTTATTATGGAATAATATATAAGATTTTTCGACGGTAATATATATATACGTAACCGAAAAATAATATATATTTTAGCATTAAAAGCATCCACATGAAAAATAAGAGGGTTGAAAAAAAATTAAATATTCCAACAAATCTCTCGGTAATGGCGACCTTCCGACACGCACAGGTATATTATAGGGCTGTTACATATATATATATGTATATATATATATATATATCAGCCAACGTACCAAATAATACCTGACTTGTCGCTTGTGTTGTATACATACACACACACACACACACACACACACACACACACACACACACACACACACACACACACACACACACACACACACACACACACACACACACACACACACACACACACACACACACACACACACACACACATATATATATATATATATATATATATATATATATATATATATATATACACATACGCAATGTATAACCTCTTTAACCAGGCACAGGAGCGCAGGAGCCCCCAAAGAGTTGAAAAACGTGCGTTCGCAATGTTGGCTCGTTCGCTAATGCCACGCTTCCGCTCTTCGCGCGTTAGGAGTTCTGAACTCTTTTCTCTCTCTCTCTCTCTCTCTGTTCCGCTCTTTCTCTTCGCCTCTCTCGCTCTCTCTCTCGCTTCTTTACTGCGTTTACCGCGAGAGTCCAGCGGTCTCGGACCAAGAGAGCTGCTGGCTACTCCACCGAGATGATTTATTCGACGTTTACTCGCGGACTTAAACTCTCATTAAAATAGCCGCGCGCTGTCGGTCTTTGGGGTGAACGAGGGTGAAGTTTATGCTGTGTGTGTGTGTGTCCGTCTATGTTTCTCTTACAATCCTTTCTGAGCGTTTCGATTCCTCTTTTTTTTTTCCTCCATTTCGTTATATTCCCTCCTTTCGGCAAAGAATAAAGAAGAGATCCTTTCGACTCTTCTTTTCTATTCTCTCCCGACCTTTCTATCTCTCTCCCTCTTCATCACTACAAGGATTCCCGAACTCGGAGCTTCATAATTCAGATCCTTTCATGGACCTGATGCTCAAACTCTATACGAGAATGCAGCAACCCTCTTTATATTTTTAAAACATACACATATATATCTATACCTGACTATATATATATATATATATATATATTCCAACAATACGATGAAATCAGGACAAATATCCTCGTGGAATTCTTTTGATATCCTTGAACAGCATTCCAGACTGAATGACATAAACTAACATTCCCGTTATGCCTATTATAAAGGCTGAAAGGATTTCGTAATAAATGATGGAATATCGATCTTGTCTCTGTGGGCAAAGCTGATTGATTTTCAATCAAAAGGATTTCCAGGTAGCATGAAAGCTTGATAGTTGAAGCTTTTGGTACATCCATCGGGGTTATTGAGTCTTCGAATAGACGTCAATAAATTCGATACCCACTCATACTCGTGTAAATGACATAATGTTTAGTATTATACATGAGAATTCAACAACGAGATTGGCGGAGAGAGAGAGAGAGAAAGAGAGAGAGAGAGAGAGAGAGAAATTCGAATAGTTGGGAAAAGCCTCGAGGCTCATTTGCCAGACTATAATCATTGCTGAATCAAAGCTTATCTCTGATAACTCTGGGCAATTGTTTCGTACTGAAGCAATTATAATATACTGACCTCATTAAAAAAAATCATATCGACGAAAAATATTGTCATCTCGTGCGATAATTATTCCCTGCAATACATGAATTTTTATAATTATATATATATACATTTTTTTCTCCATGATATTAATATACATGGAGAAAAAAATGTATGTAAAAGTGATAAAAAGAAGTTGGGGAAAAAAAAGTTTATTATTTTAATAAATCGATCAATTGAACGATTGGTAATAAAAATAATTTTAACGACGAGAGATTGTCGACGCACTCAGAGAGGCTCATGACGATAAGTCTTCGGCAAACGATTCACGCGAATCGTTTTCGGAAAAGCCTTTAAGCTGATTTTCCACGCCATTAATGATCCAACATTAGCAGCTTGCACGAATCTCCAATTGCTCTCTATATACGATAGATTTGAGCATTTCCCAGAATTCACTTCGTTCAAAGAGCAATATGCACACTAGCAACAAACGCCACAATGTGTAAAACGAGATGAAAATTGTGCGACCCGGAATTAGCAGCTTAATTTAGCAACACACGTGCGAGACGAGAAGAGCGATAAAGACAGAGAATAATGATGGTTAGAGCGAGAAAGAACTTTTCCGAGCTCTTTGGTCGCTCATACAGAGTTTGGATCATGTACGAGCAAAAGCGAAGACACACCCTTCGAAAATCTCTCATTTCACTCGAGAATCTGATACGACTGCAAAATGAAACTGGTCTCTCTGTTCTTCGAGTCTTTGGTACATCAAGCCTACCTCTCTCTCTCTCTCTCTCTCTCTCTCTCTCTCTCTCTCTCTCTCTCTCTCTCTCTCTCTCTCTCTCTCGATCTCCTTCTCTCTCGATCTCCCTCTCTCTCCTTCGCACTTTACTGTATTTTTTTGCCTCCATCTCTCTTCCTCTCTCTCTCTCTCTCTTTACTCTCAAGCACACACACACACACACGTGCGCCCATTCTTACGCATGTCGACGTTAAATATATCGTGGAGCAGAGACACACGTCAAACAGGACTGGCTTGAGTGCATATCGAGGTAAAAGGCTGAGAAGTGACGAGAAGAAACAAAAAAGAAAAACAATGAGATATTGGTTTTCGTCGTGTATTTTGGTAGCCACAAATTGCTCACACTTGGTCCCATATATTTTTTTCCGAATGCTCTCCGTATTTATTTTCATGTACTCGATTTAAATGTGAAAAAAATAAAAAAATTAGTCAACTTCACTTTTGCTCAAAGGTCATGAACTTGAGATTCATTGGGTTCACCGTTGAATTTAACGCATCTAACTCTGCCATGTCTGTCAGAGTTAAAGAGCACGTGCTCTCGTGTTAGCCAGACATGTCACGTAAGTGCGAATCAATCTCGATCATCGTGAATAGAATATATCTCACAGTTAATGCAGAGAGCAGAAAGCATAAGGATATATATATATACTTCATCGTCGTCTATTCGGTCTATATATATATACGGTGAATATTCGACGATGAATTCTCGTGAAATGTACGTGTGCAATGTGCGTATATAGGAGAGATGCGTGTTGGCTTGCAAAAACTATCAATAGAATTACTTGGTTAATCAGGTTCGTTGATTCGAGTACAGGTTTTCCAAGTTACTACATCATTATACTAAAGACTCGCTGTCTAGTTGAGTTTGCTACTGAGGGTACACATGCTTGTAATAATAATTTCATCTTGACGATGATAATAATAATAATAATAATAATAATAATCATATTTTCAGCCAAGTACATGCTTCGGTTCACTACACGAGGCAAATATACGTGTAATAATAATTTCACGATGATAATAATAACAATAATGCATTATATTTTAATATTTCCAAGTGCATGCTTTGAGCAAACATTGCGTGAGAGATCTATCACAGTATGTATTTTTTTGAAATTTTTATTTATTTATTTATCTGTTTTAATGTTTTACTATTTCTACACGATTGACGTACTCTCGAGGATAAAACAAAAATACAAATGGTCCATTCATTCCGTATGGATCTTACAACTTGTTCGCTTGACCACGAGAAAAGAGGTGGGGGGGGGGGGGGGGCAGAGATGAGTTGGAGGCAATAAAAATACAGCAAAGTGAGAAAAAGAGAGAGAGAGAGAAACTTCTTCGTCTCGTCTTCTTCACGTGTCGATGTCAGTGATGTTGCACGTTGGCGAGAAGAGAGGGCTCACATCTCGAAGAGTCCCCGTCACGACGATGCTTAACATACGTAAACACGTCTCGGTTGCTACTCACTCACTCACTCACTCGCTCTCGTCCAACCTCTTAACTCGATCCCACTCGAGAAGTTGCAGCACCCACGCGCGATATCGAAACAAAGTGGGTAGCCATAATTGTGTATATATATATATATATAGTTTGCCTATACAAATAAAATTGAATGAAAAAATATTATATTCCGAAAAGGAGGAATAATTTTCAAATTATGTAATATTAAAATCTCTCACTATATTTGCGATATGAATTTTTTTTTTTGTTTTATTTCATATTAATTTGCATGTTAATTATTCATTATCGATGATGAGTATAAATAATCAATATAAATATATTATTATAACATGGCACAAGTTAATATAAAATATAAAATATGTTTTCTTTATATGGAGAAAATTTAACCGATATATAATATATTTTTATTCGGTTTATTTCGTCACAAAAATATCGCCAAATTCTCGTTGTATGTTCCTCGTTAATATTATATGTATGATTTTCCATGTTTCTCACTGGACATAGTCAAAGCTCCGTAAAGCTTGAACGTCATATGAGTGACGTTACTCTCACCGCATACAAATATACACACGCACGTATTGCAGCTCACCGAGAGCTCTCTCTCTCTCTCTCTCTCTCTCTCTCTCTCTCTCTCTCTCTCTCTCTCTCTCTCTCTCTCTCTCTCTCAGTGTGCTCGTGTACATGCCTCGTTAGCGATTCCCGTGAGTGCGAAAGCTTCGCAATCGCGGTAATGTTGCAGCTTCTATATATATATATATATATATATATATATATATATATATATATATGCAGCTAGAGATAGAGCATCGAGCAACAAGATACAAAGAGCAAGAGAGAGAACAGGCTTGGAGGTGCCTCGATAATTTATTGGCTCGTAAATTTCCGCTTTCCCGAATATAATCCTTGAGCGTGCTCTCTGCGTACACGCGGTTTGTGTTGTGCGTGAAAACCACACGAGGAGAGGAAACACGCGCGCAATACATTCACGTACGGTTTACTGTAAAATTCGCGACATGCAGCAGCAACATCGAATAGGATAGGGTGAAAGAGATGGACACATATATACATACATATATATATATACACGGAACATGCGTATACCTAATATATGTATATGTAACTAATACAGGTATATATATATATATATATATATATATATATATATATATATATATATGCATTTATGCGTATGTGAGAGCCAGCTCGAACGAGATGCACGGTTGAATGATTAATGAGAGAGGCGTGGATGGATTTTTTAGTCGAAAAAGCTCTCTCTCTCCCTCTCTCTCTCTTTCTCTCTCTCGCTGCCCACAACTCGCCACTACAACTTCCGCACTCGTTTGCAGCTGTGGATTCTCTTTGTTGATCCCCATATACTACATACCATATATATATATATATATATATATATATATATATATATATATATATATATATATATATATATATATACAGTATTATTGCAGAAAGTCACTCGATTGACGCAGAATACTACATTGAATATATCGAACTAACGTGGTTTTAGTCGCAAACGAACATTCGACACCTCCCTATATATCTCGCAATAAAAAAAAAAAATAAAGAGCATTAAAAAAAAAAAAAAAAAAATTGAATTTACGCTTTTCATTCTCCTGCTTGTGTTGGCCACGTTGATGGGGATTTTGTTCACCCCTCGTATATTCGCCCAAATTCACCCTTCTCTCTCTCTCTCTCTCTCTGTCTCTCTGTCTCTGTCTCTGTCTCTGTCTCTGTCTCGCGTCATTATCAGCAAGTACAAATAACACGTAATACATGAATGGTGCACACGAATTAAAGTTGAAAAAAAAAACTGCCTCTGTATTTTTAATGAGAGAACATTTGTTCAATGTTTAAAGACTGCTTTGTTGTGCGTACATTTTCATGTATGCAGTACAACGCGAGGGAGAAAATATATAAGAGTTAAACGGATGAGAGAGAGAGAGAGAGAGAGAGAGAGAGAGAGAGAGAGAGAGAGAGAGAGAGAGAGAGAGAGAAAGGAAGGGAGAGTTCAACCCCCTCCCCCCTGTTCCGAAACGAGCTTAATTCGCATCTCGTTTATAGCGTCGAGCGAACGGAGCACGAAAATTAACGTCTCGGTTCTTTATTAGAGGTCACACACAATGTACGAGAGCGCATTACATCGAGGCCCATAATATACATGTGTGTTGGTGTTTTCCTACATATATATATAGATATATATGTAGAAAAACACATATATATATATATACACACATAGCTGACACTGTACAAAAATAC
>OY769903.1:4386605-4404105 GCA_963669185.1 Dyspetes luteomarginatus
CCCGCCTGCGTGAGCACTTTTGTAATAATAAGAGCGAGAAATCTTTCGCACGAGCACACACACACACACACACACACAAACATTGAGAGTATCCCCAGAGTGTTCATCAGTTACGTCGGTGGCGATTTGGCCAACTGTGCGCGACGCCCACGTAATCGATGATCGGAGCCTGTAATATATATATATATATATATATACATATATACATATATCACAGGCTCCGATCATATAGATATGTATATATATATATATATATATATATATCACAGGCTCCGATCATATATATATATATATACATATATCACAGGCTCCAATCATATATATATATATACATATATATAAATATATATTATATAGCATCATCCACGGCTCGTGAAATTCTCTCCTCGAATAACCCCGCAAAATGATCGAGATTGAGCTATCAAACATCAGCCCTTCCTCTTTGATGACTTTTTCAGAATGAGATTTAAAAAAATGAAAAAAAAAAAAATGCTATAGAATGCATTCAAGCGGAGAGAGCATAGAAATTATAGTCAATGATGATCTACGAAATGATCGAGGTTGAACTAAGAGGGCTAAAAATTTTCTATGATGACTTTCTCAGAAAGAGACAAAAATGACACTAAAAAGAAAAAAAAAACAGAAAACAGAAAACGTAAAAGTTACGACACGATAAATTCGAGTATAGAAATCAGTCAGAGATCTTGTCAACTTGACTCACGAGTATTCCACTCTCGTTTCTTGATTAGAAAACAAGAGAAAGAAACGATGATCGTGTATATATGGTCGAGTTAACGAACAAGTCGTGGGGGCTGATTTACCCCACATTATTGGACCTTTTCTTTTCCATTCTTAATCTTTTTATCTCTGTTGGCCCGTTGGCGATCCATCGAAGATTAAACATGATAGGTAAACCCCAGCTGAGGGGCAAAATTCTTCATATGTATATATATATATATATATATATATATATATATGAAGAATTTATATATATATATATATGTGGGTCGGTCAGTCGAGCCGGACAGACAGGATTGACAAAAAAAAAAAATCGCAGGTACCTGTCGTCCCTTTGGTCTTTCTCTCTCTCTCTCTCTCTCTCTCTCTCTCTCTATGTGTTCGATCTCCGCTTCGAGATATGAAATCTTTTCTCTTTCCTTCACCCCTGCCCTTTTCGGCTGATCGAAACGAGAGCGTGGTCCGGAGATATGGAATCGTGTTTTTGACTGCTGGTCTTTTGCACGATGTTCTATATATATGGAGAGGAAAAAAAATATATATATTTATATACATGTGTGTGTGTGTCTGTCTGTAGTTCTGACGATGACAAACTCGATGGGATTCCCTTTTCTTCCCTCCATTTTTTCTTTTGTCTTCACGTTGACAACGGCAATATTACTAGGTCGAGAAAACGGAACCATCGAGCAAACGTGACACTCGGACAATCCTCTCTTGTATTCTCACGAGATTTTTTTTTTTTTTTTTTTGCAGAATTGCTAAATTGCATAAGGGTGGAAAAATATTGAGAAATTGCAAACTCTGAGAATTCGTCTCGTTTGTACTTTTGCCACGTTTTCTCTCGGTGTAAATCATAACGAATATTTTTCTTCGTGTGCATAAAGCACGAGAAAGAGGCAGAAGAGAGAGAAAGAGAGAGAGAGAATAAGTCGATGAACGGACGACGAGACTCGACAACTCTTGAGACCCTTCTTGTGCGAGAGAGTCAACTCTCTCTCTCTCTCTCTCTCTCTCTCTCCCTCTCTCTCTCTCTCTCTCTCTCTCTCGCTCTCTTGGTGTGTTTCCTGCTCAGCTCACAACTCTGAATCTCTCTTCGTGCTGAGCACAAGGAAGAGGGGCTGAACGCCGATTCAATTCTACCCATATAATACTCGAGGATGCACAGACCTCCATGGCGAGGAAGAGCAAGAGCGAAGCTTCACTCGTATACTCGAAGAGATCGAAGCTTTTTTTTTTTTTTTCTTCTTATTATTCTCCCCTCACTCAAAGAGTCAATGAGTTCAGGGGTTATCAATATATCATCGCACTCTTCTCAGAAATGCGAGAAAAGCTTGAAAAGCTCTTATTATTACGTAATGGATATTTGTATATTCATAATAGAATTTATCCCTTAAAAAAAAAAAACCTCATTCAGCCTTATTTTTAAATCGAAAAAATAATTTCTCAACAATTTTTCGTGCTGTTTAATTTTTCATGGCGATTAAAATTAGTAATGAATATTTTTTTTCATTGATTGCCCATTTATTATTTTTTAATCCCTCAATTCCTCATGTCGAGTTTGAAAAACTTACATATAATTTAATTTATTGGAAAATGTTTAAATGTTTTTTTTCCCTGCTCGTTCCATTTTTTTTTTAATTACGAGTCGCTAAAATTTCATTAAATATACAATTTTTTAATCTCATTTTCTTCGTTATAATTTATCATGGGAAATTTTTTTATTGATCGTTAACGTTTTTTTTTTTTTTTTTAATTTTATTTGTTTGTTTTGTTTTCAGTGTGCAACTGCAATCTTCATGCGAGAAAATGTCGTTTCAACGTCGAGCTGTACAAGCTCTCGGGACGAGTGAGCGGTGGCGTTTGTCTTCAGTGTCGACACTTTACCGCTGGCAGGCACTGTCACTATTGTCGCGAAGGTTACTACAGAGATCCAGCGAGACCGATCACCCACCGCAAGGCTTGCAAACGTGAGTAGTCCAACAATTTGTTTTCTCTATCTCTATATCCTCTGGCTGATGCTATTTTACGTATATATATATATATATATATATATCCCGAGTTTTATATATATATATATATAACTCGGGACGGAGCCAGAGATGAAAAACGAGAAGGGATGAAAACCACGAGAGGCACAATGATACGATATTTCGTGAAACGTTTCGCTATATCTATATATCGTTATATAGTGTGTAAAATGTAGTAGTAAACCACAAGAAATGTCTGGCATACCGCAATTCTCCATACGAGGACCCATAAAAATTTAAATTGACCATATAGTCGAGCTCACCATATATCGTGAATTATCATCCTTGAATATTCTTCCGTTTAAAAAAAAAATAATAATAATACACAAAATTTAGCGATAACAAAAACTCATTTGTATCATCGAGCAGATTTTCAATGGAGAAAAAAGTGGATCAGAAAAAAATTTATTCAAGTTAATGAAAATTGAATGATTTTATTTGGATTTTAATTTGGTTGAATAAAATCAAATATATATATATATATATATTATGAGAACATAATTTTTTTTCACTTTAAGATTTTTCTGAATCTTCTCCGTTATTCTATAATTTACATCATGTCTATATAAATATGCTGTGTATATACAAAAGTTATGTATATGTGTAAGCAATGCCGGACATTGCTCGTGTGCATTCCAAGCTGGACGCCCAGCTATCTGAACGGTGAATCGGGCGAAATGCTCTCTCGCAAACACGCTATAATATATATATATATATGGAGAGCGAGAAACAAAGAGAGAGAGTATCGGCGAACGCACACAGAGCACACCGAGAGAACAATGAGAGAAGAGAGAATCGACTCTCTCGTCCTTGTTTCTTCTCTCTGGGCCTCTTATTTTGCGATGCGTTTGCAGATATTGGCCAAGCCAGGCTCTGCCGAGAGCAGCGAAAGAGTTTTTATCGGGACACGAGTATCAAGAGAGGAGTGCGAATGTAAAAGGAGAAAAAAAATTAAGAGAAAATATCACAAAGCAAACTCGATGGTATAGAAAGAGGAGGAGGAGGAGGAGGAGGAGGAGGAGAAGGAGGAGGAGGAGGAGGAGGATGGCCCCGTGGGCTTTCCGACAATTTTTCCTTCTTCTCGTGCACACGCGATCCTCTCACTCGTTGTTACATCGCAGATGCCTCTTAAACTGACAATAAAGCGACGAGGAATAATGCATAATAACAAATCGGGGAGAAAAAATAACGAGAGAAACGAGAATCTCCGGAAAAGGTCGATCCATTTTACATTCAATACTTTATTATTTCATATTCTTCTTTATCTTCATTTTTTTTTTTCGCCTACAGCTCAAAAGCTCTCCGTGTTGCTTTGCTGTTAACTTCAGGCTTGAATTTAGCGAATAAATCTTTTTCACCATTTTTTTTTTTCTTTTTATTCTATTTTCCACGTGATATAATTCAGCCCTATATAACTCAGCCCTATATATATATATATATATATATATATATATATATATATATGTATATATAAAGTGGAATTTCTCGTGGAATTTCTCTCTGCGAAGTGAGAGAAAGTATCGTCCCAATTCGCCCTTAATACCCTTGTGAGGAAAGAGAGAGAGAGAGAGAGAGAGAGAGAGAGAGAGAGAGAGAGAGAGATATGCAAAAGGTAGAAAAGCCGCGGGAAAAAGGCTGAAAAGTAGTGTAGAAATTCGTGGCACGTTAACCCCCTCCCCCTCACCCCCACCCCACTATTCTTGAGTGTGTTCAACGCTCTGGCAGAGCCCAAGCTCGATCTCTCGTTCCAAAAAGCGATGAGAGCTAAAAAAAAAAAAAAGAAGCTTCTCCGAGCTCTAAGCAAAAGCGAGTTTTCGCTTTTCACCGGAAAACGAAGCCATCCGACATAAAAGCATGCAAAATCCTAGAAAACTCGGAGGTATGAGAAAACATCGTCGTGAGGCGAGAAATTGTCGAGAAAATTTGTTGCTTCAGCCCTCTCTCTCTCTCTCTCTCTCTCCCTCTCTCTCTCTCTCTCTCTCTCTCTCTCTCTCTCTCTCTCTCTCTCTCTCTCTCTTTCTCTCCTTACCACCCGGCAAATAAAAAAATCTTCCGAGAAAAGTCCGGATGAGGAAAATGAGGCTCCATCTTGCACACAGTGGTATTGCGCATCGTTATCTCACGACACTCGTTCCACTATGAAAAATACACAAATTTATTCGTGTACACGAGAGAAAAGAAGCGCAAAAGAGAAAATTCTTGACATATTTTTCATACAAATTTCATTTAAATGAAAAAAAAAAAAACAAAAAATACGATTCAAATATTAAGCATTTATAAAATTATTATACACAAAAAATATAATATTAGGCAGATTCTTTTTTTTTTCATAATAATATTCGATCGCTTTAAATCTTCTAATTTCAGTAATTTCACAGACACAATTTTTTTATCAAAAATAAAAAAAAAATCAAATCTCTAATATTCGTTGCAGAATAGCGATATTATTTTTCTTTTTTCACATGCCAATAACCGTGGAGCGTTTTTCAATGGTCAACTTCCCGGGGCGAGAGTACACACGCGTGAATCGCCACGACCAAAAGAGCCAAAAGAGAGAATTTGCACGTGACAAAAGTACGAGCTAGGGTTACTCATATATATATTTTTTCTTCATGACGATGCGCGTGTGTGTGTATATATATATATATATATATATATATATATATATATATATATATATACACGCGCATCGTCATGAAGAAAATAGCTATGTACGTGCGTTATATTAGAAATTTCAGCCCGCGGTCTGTTTGCCCGGTACGCGTGACCCTATAGAACAAAACGATACGTTTCAAACATCGGGAAGAGCGAAAAGAGAAAGAGGGGGGAGAGAGAGAGAGAGAGAGAGAGAGAGAGAGAGAGGGGGTGAAAGCAAAAAGAGTGAGATGGACAGAATGCATCTATATATATATATATATATATAGAGAGAGAGACTGGCCTGTATGCATTCTCCCTCCCCCCCTCCCCCTCTCTCTCTCTCTCTCTCTTTCTCTCTCTTTCTCTCGTTTGTTTACTTTAACCCCCCCTGGTCCGTTAGAGCGCGTGCTTTGAGGGGGACGAGGGATTCCCCGCACAGTGGCAATAGCAGGAGGCAGGCCTTGCCTCGGGCAAGGGTTGCCTCCTCAAACAGAATCGGTCACCGAGATGCTCGCGGCTACTGTGTTGCGGCCAGGGCTTCGCCCGGCCATCAGCAGGCCGCGGGGGTGCCGTTCTCTCGTTCTCCCATCGATTTTACGTTTCATGCATACATATATATACATATATACATATATATATATATTTGTGTGCACGCTGTTCAAGCTCACGCATGTGTGTCATTGTAAACATGCACACACATGTGGGAGAGTTTCAGGGCAAAACAACACTATACGCACAGCAGTCGAGAGAGGATAGAACCAACTTTTTCCATCGACGAGTTCATTTACATGATTTTTTTTTTCATTTTTTTTTTTTCAAATTTCTTCAATTATTTCTCGCCAATTCCAATTGGCAGTTCAATTGTACAGCTAAGAAAATAATTAGTAAGTTAGGAACGAAGTTGGCAAGCAAGTAAAATTCGTAAATAATAGTAAATGGTTGGTCGTAATAAGTAATTTTAGTTTAGTACGTAAATTTAGCTGAAATAATTGCCTGATGGATTCTCGTATTGATGAAAAAAAATTTGGAGAAGTTTCAATTTTTCTCAACAATCATTTTGACAAATGGCGATTAAAAGATCGAGGGTTGAAAATAATTGTTTTAAAAGAAAAGAAAAAATCTATTGAAATATAATTGAGTGATGAATTTTAGAATTAATGGTGATTTTCATGATTTCTGACAGAATTCACTTGAATATTCTCTCGCAAGCGCAACGATCGTTTCGACGTATGATGTACGTCGAGTTCAGCTCATCGTATAAATCCGCTGTACAATGTGTGTATATATGTGTGTGTGTGTGTGTGTGTGGGGTGAGGGGGGGTGTATAAGCAGACATGTGGAGAGAGGAATGACTATAGTCTCTCTCTCTCTCTCTCTCTTTCTCTGTCAGCGATTAACCCCTAAAGCCTGGCAGTTCTTCATTCTATTCAGTAGTTAATAGTTCATACCAGTGGAAAGAATTGAACGAGCTGATTCAATTCCCCTGGGAGAGTCGCATGTAGACTCGTCTCTCGCGCCAAGTGACAACTCTGTCTCTTCCCATTGTCACCGACAGCACAGCATGCATTATCGTGTATACCCTTTCTCTTCTCCTTCTTCTTCTTCTTCTTCTTTTTTCTGCCCCTTTCCATTCTTTTCTACTCATATACAAACCACCGAAGAAAACAAAACTCTAGCATTCAGTTCTGCACCTGCACACTCCTCTTGCTCTCTTTATCTGTACTTCTTCTTATTCTTCTTCGTTTTTTTTTTATTTTATTTTTTTTACCTCTTGGCCCTTCAATGGTATCGACGAGTCTCGCGAGCTCACGTACGCTCTCTACTTCTCTCTCTCTCTCTCTCTCTCTCTTCATCAAAGTATTTCTCTCTCTCTCTCCTCTTCTCTCTTTCTATCTTGTTCCTCTCTTCGCTGCTCCCTGTGGGCTTCGACACCATCCTCGAGATGTTGGGTCGAAAGGGCTGAAAATGGGGAATGAAGAAGGGATATTTCTCTCTTTCTCTCTTTTTCTCTTTCTCTCTCTCTCTCTTTCTCTCTTTCTCTTTCTCTCTCTCTTTCTTTATTTCTCTCTCTCGTTCTCTCTCTCTTTCTTTCTCTCTTTGTCCCTCTTTTTTTTTGCTCTTGCTCTTGTGAAAATTGTCATGCACTCTTTCCCTCTTCTACGCTCTCGTATATTTGTTAGCGTGTGTGTGTATGAGCTTGTTCTCCTCTGCGTTCGTGCTGCATTCGTCTATAGGACAGAGCCCGCGTCTCCACCACACGCGAAAGGTGCTTGAACCCGATATCCAAAGTACAAAGCTTTCTCGCTCGTAGCTCTTCGCACACGTTAGCATATTCATTTACTCGCCACTTAGTCAGTGAGCCTCATCTCTCCCTCTCTCTCTCTCTCCCTCCCCCCCCCCCTCTCTCTCTCAAATTCTCTCTTTCGCTCCCCCTATTTTTCTGTGCTTGAAGTTCGACCAACGTTGGCAGACCTATACGCTATTCTTCTTCCTTTTTCTCTCCTTTTCTCTTTCCCTTCGTTTTCTCCACCCCACTCACTCACCTCTCACGGCAACGAGATCAGCACTATTAAGTGTCTTGTGTCTTTCTGAATTGCCCTGCTGCCATGTCTGTTTTTTTTTTTTTTTTAATATTTATTTCGAGCTCTGTCATTCCTTTGATTTTTCGTTAAAAATTGTTCATTTCAATTTGTCTCTTTACAATTTGCCCTGTATTTCTACCCTTCCTCATGTTCGTTCTCTTTCGTACACTTTGCACCCTTATCTAGTGTGTTTTCCATCATTCTCAACTCTGCTGCTAATTATTTCATTTTCAAAAAAAAAAAATCTGCGAACTTAATCGAAATTTCCAAGTTCTTTGATAGTCAATTCTTCTTCTTCTTCCTGTTATTATTATTATTATTATTATTATTATTATTATTATTATTATTGTACCATTATTATTATTATTATTATTATACCAGTCTCGAAAACGACAGAGAAGTAGCATTTATTTTTCACGATGGCTCGAACGCGTGCGAAGAGATTTAAATGGAGGAAAAAAAATGGCAAAAAATAAATAAATATAAAAGGGGTGAATGAGGGAGAGAGAGAGAGAGAGCGAGAGTGAACGGTGTGGTGTCTAGTTACCGCGTGGACAGGATACCTGAGCAGCGTTTTACCTGCTGTGCTGCACCTTCCTCGACTCTCCTGAGGCTTTTCTCTCTCTCTCTCTCTCCCTCTCTCTCTCTCTTTCGCTCTCTCTCTCTCTTTCTCTCTTTCGAGCGTCTCGCATCTCTCGCCTTTTAATTTATTCCCGCGGCGCGCGATACACCTTCTTATATGCGCCAAGTGGACGAAACGACTTGCGTGTTCGTTCGATCCGTGCGCATCGACGATGGGTCGACTTTTAAATATATATACCCGCACCTGCATCTATGCAAAATAACATCGTCATATAAACCAAAAAAAAAAAAAACAAATACGACCCTTTTGTTAATTCTCAAAAGTATAAAAAAATATTTCCAAAATGATTTTTTTTTTAATCAAAATGAGCAAATTGATAATTTCATCTTGATAATCAAATTATTTCAATGAAAAGAAAAAAAAGTTTCAAACTCATTAAAAATTCTCGATCCTCCTCTCATTTCTGTACTTTAATGGAATTTTTTTTTTTTCACAAATGTCAGCTCTCTGCTGGGCTCGTATAATAAATTCTCTCGCTATAATAATAAACGGAATCGGAAAATCCTTGAACTTGCAGAGGGTCGTGATCCCCCTTTCGAGTCTTCTCCTCTTGGCCAAACCAATTACAATCCCTTAAGGAGCTTAACGAGAAATCTCTCTTTGTCGAGTCTCCAGAAACACCACAGAGAGAGAGAGAGATAATAATTTTTTTCCTCCCCCCACCCCTCCTTTTTCTTTTTTTTTTCCGCCATTCAAGAGCTTCTCGAATTATAAATCGTCTTTTGCTTCAAAGATCGTATCAGCCTGTTCCACGTTTTATTATAAATCACACACGATCGAGCAACGGAGAATGAGAGACCCAGTGACATCGATCCATGATGGACGAATAAACGACATGGGAGAAAAAACTCGCGAATGGGGAGACTTGTAAATATTTTAGTGACACGATCGAGATTTCCAGAAAGTGCATACACACTGCACCTGCACATCGCGAGAATACTATATAGCAATACGTGAGAGAGAATGGTATTAAAATAATAATAATAATAAATAATAAATAAATAATCGCGATACCTCGCGAAAATAAATCGAAAAGATAAAAAAGGATATCGTAAAAAAAAAAATGGAGTCCAGTGCGAAATAAATGCGAAATATATATGGACGACAAGCGACAACGACCCAACGTGCCACTGACCTGCGACCTCTCTCTATCGATTAAGATGTGCGTATAGTGTGTTAAAACGACAGTGCACGATGTACCGACTTGTACATATACCTTCAGAAATTGATCCTAGAGGTTATGTCTCGAGTTCAGAAGATAATAAATTTCAAGAATAGTATTTTTTTTAGACAGTAGAAATAAATAAATAATAAATGTTGAAATGACCTTAAAGTATTGAACTCGTAGGTTCAAATATAATTATCGAATCTGACGGGTAAGTCGAGTAATGAAATTCAAGAATATACATATATTTTTTTAATACAGACAAAATTTTTCAAGTAATAGACAATTATTAGCAATTAAATAAATAAATAAATATTAACCCTTTCCTTACAAAAATGGATCTCTTGTGTCCGGTCAATTCCATTTATCTTCCCAATTATTGATTATTCTTCGATAATTAAATGAAACTAAAATTAATTATTATTTTTATTCAAAAACAAGTAAAGGCATTTATTCTACAATGTTCAAAGTAAATTGACAAATTTTTTAAGGATTTTTAGAACCACTTTGAATAGGGGAAAAATTGGAAAATGTTGTCAAACTCCAAAGACTCATGCTTGTATTTTTTTTTTTTCCAAAATCAAGTAAATGCATTTATTCTACAATGTTCAAAGTAAATTGACAAATTTTTAAGAATTTTTAGAACCACTTTGAATGGGGAAAAATTGGAAAATGTTGTCAAATTCGAAAGACCCATGTTTGTATTTTTTTTTTTTCAAAATCTTTATTTTGTTTCGTTAATAATTTCTCAATATACTTTGAACATTGTAGAATAAATGCCTTTGCTTGTAAAGGCATTTATTCTACAATGTTCAAAGTATATTGATAAATTTTTAAGGATTTTTAGAACCACTTTGAATAGGGGAAAAAATTGTCAAACTCGAGAGACCCATGTTTGCATGGATCACATGCCATTTTTCACATGGTATGTAAAGGGTTAAAACAAGGAGTTAAATATTGTGTTTGTGAAACGAGAGTACAAATAATTCGTATATGATATAAAATCATAATATCGTATATGTTCACATATACGATTAAAAATTACGACAAAAGTACATTTAAAATCGATTTTAAAAAAATTCTCACTCAAAGACAGTCATAATCAATGAAATGTATAAATAAAAATGAATCGTTGTAACTTTGAAGAGATTATTATTAATTCAATGTGAAACAAAATTTATTAATTCACGAATAAATGTTGTTCACAAATAAATTCTCCCGTTTAATTTAAACAAATATTGTACAGCTGATTCTACGATGATCGAGCATTCGCTTGGTATATTATCGAGCGACTCACGTGTGTATATTCTCGCGAGCCTGCACGTACTTCTCGAGCAAGTGCGTTCGATACGCGTCGCGGCATTACGCGGGTTGCCTGTTCGTAAGTTCTTTGCAAGTTGCATATATTCGTATATATATATATATATATATACACATTCACATCGCAGGGTCTGTATAACTGCGATATACGTGATGTATATATATATATATACATCATATATATTTATATATATAAATATATATATATATACACTGTGGCTCTCTCTGGTACACCGTAATTGCGCGAATAATTTAAGGGCGCGGCACGACGCGAGTATAACTCTCATCCCGTTCTCTCGCGCCCCCTCACATCTCTCGCTCTCTCTCTCTCTCTCTTTCTCTCTCTCTCTCTCTCTCTCTCTCTCTCTCTCTCTCTCTCTCTCTCTCTCTCTCTCTCTCTCTCTCTCTCTCTCTCTCTCTCTCTCTCTCTCTCTCTCTCTCTCTCCCTCCCCCCCTCCCCCCCTCCCCCTCCCCCTCCCTCCCTCTCTCCCTATCTCTCTTTCCATGCTGTCTTCTCTGCCTGGTAAACTCTATCTATGGATTGCGACTCGCACACGGTGCAATCAGCACTTATATACACAGACACATATATACATATGTATGTATGTTCGTTCGCAAGATCGCGGTAGAACCCGGCACTTTGGAGAAAAACGATCCTTCCATATAATACAGCATCGACAGCATCAATATATATACATAGTGTATACATAGTATATATATATATATACATAGTGCATACATAGTATATATATACATAGTGCATACATAGTATATATATACATAGTGCATACATAGTATATATATATACATATTGTATACATAGTATATATATATACATAGTGCATACATAGTATATATATACATAGTGCATACATAGTATATATATACATAGTGCATACATAGTATATATATATATACATAGTGCATACATAGTATATATATATACATAGTGTATATATATATATAAAACACAGCAGCGAAATTCGTCGAGGAGGGCGACGATAAAATTGATGGCGCGAGGTCCCTCATCTCACGCGCGCAGGAGCCTCCAGAAAAACTCTCGGGGCAATATTGTTACATACCTCGTGCCCATTATAAAATCGTTTCGAGCACGATGAAAAATTAAAATAAGGAAAAGAAGAAGAAGAAGAATAATAAAAAGAATTGAAAATAAAATTGTAATTTGTGCAAAATAAAACGTCATGTCTTGTCGTTATTTTTATCTCGGGGCGAAGCAAATTACATATAACTATATATATATATAGTTGAAAAAATGACAAGTCACTTGATAAATTATTTTATATAAAATTCATTATTATTATTATTATTATTTTAATGCAATATCACGAGTAAGCTTTATTTTATCCTGAAAGAATTGATTTATGTGGAATAATTTTTAATAATGGAAATTTCTGTTCTGTACTGAAATTTCTGTTCTGTATATATGGCGGTAGGTTGTCGCTGGTCGTTGGGCATAAGGTGTGCTCTTCGTCATCGAGATGGATGCACTCGCCGGTATATATTCGCGTCTCTTCTCAAGCGAGACTGTCTCATTAACTCTCGAGACGCCCGTCATTACTGAGCTCTCACACACTTTGCAACTTTGCCTATCTCTTACAGGCACACACACACACACACACACATATATATATATATATTGTTCTCACGTATAAATTATGTGTGTGTGCGGGTATGCGCCTCGGAGAGACCGCGTGCACTCTTCTTCAGGGTCTCCTTCAATCTCTCCTTCTCTCTCTCTCTCTCTCTCTCTCTCTCTCTCTCTCTCTCTCTCTCTCTCTCTCCCTCTCTTTCCCTTAGCTCTTGGGCACACCACTCGAGCCGCTTGCATGTAAACGAAAATGAGATAGCTATCGATCAGCTGCTGCTGCTGCTGCTGTCGCTACGAGGCTTCTCTTCTTTTATTCTCTCGTTTCTCTTGAAATATCGCACAAGGGCGATCTCACTTTCCCCCAATCTAACGATTGTATGTCGAACAAAGTTGAACAAAAAACATTAAAATATCAGATCTCGCAATTGATTGAAGAAAAACAAATGAAACAAACATTGCAATATATATATGTATATAGACAATTATTAGCAATGAAATAAATAAACATATATTTATATATATAGAATAAATGAAAAAAAAATAATTGAAAATTACAAAAAAAATGTTATCAAAATTTGGGTTTTTTTTTGTACACCATTAGAGCCACAAAAATCGCACGAGAGCAATTTTTTTCCTCCCCCACACCCCTCTAAGGTATTAAATTGTATAAAAGGGTGAAAAAAAACGACGAAAAAAAAAAACAATCATTGAAAAATAATTATAATTGACAAAAAAAAAATGTGAAAATTCATTTGAAAAATTGGCGATTTTTCGTTGCAGTGATATATTTTTAAATACTAAGATATTTGACTTTTACACCGCGAAGATATTTGACTGACCAATTTGTCAAGTTTACGAGAGGTTATAAAATTATTTAGGATTCGTCAAAAGTGCCGCTTTTCGGTGGCTGAATGGAGGGATCGCGTTACATTGGCCAGTTGAAGATCTCACACACACACACGTATTATGTAGTTTGCACACGCGACTCGTTTCTCCCCACCCCCTATGCGTACTCCTGCCCTACTATTTACGCAAAGCTGTGCCGCTGGCAGAGAAACGAAGAGAGAGAGAGAGAGAGAAGTCTGGGAATGTGTGAAGAAGGGAGAAAAAAAGACCCCCCATTGGTGGTGTTTCTTCCGGATGCGCCCACGCTCGTCTCAAAAGTCTCGGGTTCCACTTGAAGGCACGTATAGTAATTTTATATATATATATATATATGGTTATATATATAATATAATATGTATATATGTATGTATATGTATATATATAATATAATATATATATAGCCGAGTGTGCTGAGCCCAATCAAACGTGTTACGGAGACGCGATGACGGCTCTTCTCGTTCACACTCTTCGGTCTACACTCTACAGCATTCACGATTGTGCTCCGTCGTGTATATGAGCGAAGAATCTTTTTCCATTCACACTCGCTGCCAGCTCATTCACTCTTTCTTGGGGCAAAGATTCCGGCGATCTCACATACGCCCGCTAGCTCGGCCAATAAATGGGCGAACAAGATGAAGGAGAGAAAGCTCGAAAGATGCGAGAAAAAAATATATATATAAATTGCTTGCCGTATTAATTTTAAAAAATATTTATTTTACACCCTCGGCTATTATGTACGTTTAGTCTGGATATTAATTAAAGAATAACATTTTAGATTTTGATTTGAAAAAAATATATATATAAATATTTATTTCGACGGTAAAAAAATGCAATATAAATATTTCATATGGCAAAAAATATGAACACGAACAAAAATTAAGCCTCTTTTTCATGGAATTCTTTCTCGCGTGTTTGATATTTGGAGCTGCTCCAGAATTAATATGAAAGCGGAAATTTCTCGACAAGGGACTTTGGAGAATTCATACTCGAAGTCGAAGAACCACCCGTGGCTCTCTCTCTCTCTCTGGTCGTTCTTTTAAGCCTCGGCCACCATGAAAATAGTCGACGTAGATCGAGATTTATAGAGGTACATATATACATGTATAAATATTCAGTGTAGAGAGAACGGGTGTCGGGTTTCAATTAAATATGATCGATGAAGAGGCCAACTACCCAAGAGCTAAGTTACAGCAAGCAACCCACTCGAGCAGTGTGACTTTGGTATTGGATTCGCCAAACTGCAAGAAAGAGAGAGAGAGAGAGAGGGCGAGCGATAGAATCGACACCCTTGGGGGGCGAAGAAAACGCGTCGTCGTCATAAACGCATAAATTTTAATCTATATCTATATAAAAAGGAAAAAAAAAAAAACAATTTTCATCGAAATTTTAACGAATTAGCGCAAAAAATTAAAATAGCCAGAAAAAAATCTCATTTTTGGAGCTTTTTTTAATGGAATTTTTTGAATCTCAAAGACAACTATTGGAAGCTGCGTAATCAGCGAAAAATTATAATTTCTAAAACAATTTTCATCGAAATTTTAACGAATTAGTGCAGAAAATTAAAATAGCCAGAAAAAAATCTCATTTTTGGAGCTTTTTTAATGGAATTTTTTGAATCTCAAAGACAACTATTGGAAGCTGCGTAATCAGCGAAAAAAAATAATTCCCAAAATAATTTTCATCGAAATTTTAACGAATTAGTACAGAAAATTAAAATAGCCAGAAAAAAATCTCATTTTTGGAGCTTTTTTAATGGAATTTTTTGAATCTCAAAGACAACTATTGGAAGCTGCGTAATCAGCGAAAAATTATAATTTCTAAAACAATTTTCATCGAAATTTTAACGAATTAGTGCAGAAAATTAAAATAGCCAGAAAAAAATCTCATTTTTGGAGCTTTTTTAATGGAATTTTTTGAATCTCAAAGACAACTATTGGAAGCTGCGTAATCAGCGAAAAAAAATAATTCCCAAAATAATTTTCATCGAAATTTTAACGAATTAGTACAGAAAATTAAAATAGCCAGAAAAAAATCTCATTTTTGGAGCTTTTTTAATGGAATTTTTTGAATCTCAAAGACAACTATTGGAAGCTGCGTAATCAGCGAAAAATTATAATTTCTAAAACAATTTTCATCGAAATTTTAACGAATTAGCGCAAAAAATTAAAATAGCCAGAAAAAAATCTCATTTTTGGAGCTTTTTTAATGGAATTTTTTGAATCTCAAAGACAACTATTGGAAGCTGCGTAATCAGCGAAAAATAATAATTTCTAAAACAATTTAAAACTAATTTACTAAAATAGCTAGAATATTTTTTTTTAACAAAATTTTTTTTGAAGAGTTCAATTAAAATTGTGAATTATTGGAAATTTCGTCCTCACGCGAAAAAAAAGGATCCATTAACGAGATACAGTAAATAAAATTGACTTCAACTCAAAATATTTTATAATTTATTATAACGCCAGAGGTGACTTTTTAATGGACCAAATAAAAATCGGCTGAAGATAGAGAAATATTTTTTGGCAAAAAGTAGTTCTGTGCGGATCGGATTAAATGTTGAAAAATATTCTATATATATATATAATGTGAACGAGAGAATGACGATATAGACATAATTCTTGACGAGCTTGTAGAGCTGTGACGAGAAATGCGCGAGGCATTCGACTGGGAGAAAATGACGATATCCAGATGGCAGCAGAAGAGTTATACGATTTGGTGAGAGCGAGAGTCATGCGTTGTCGAGATTCCAGACGCTCTTCGACAACTTGTATATTTTCCTCTCTTCTCTCTTCTCCTGCGCACTTATCTGTATATATCGACGTGGAGGCGTCTTCATCGTCGTCGTGTTGTCGTAACGCGTATCTCGGGGGACAGACGACGACGATGACGACGACAACAAATGGCACGATATAACGCAAATCGTAAATTCTTTCTCCATCATCAACTTTCTATACCCCCATACACTGACATATCTCAAAAATAACTCTCATTGTTTTTCATCACAAATCTTTTTATGACGTACATTTTTTCGATACGAATTTCCCTCTTTAACAATTTATATTCATTATTAAATTTTATAAATTGCAAAATAAATTCATCAATGAATTACGATAAATTTTAAGGCTTTAATATTAAATTTCACACTTGAAAGAATTATTATAATTATTATTTCTGTTGACAAAGAAAAAGATTGAATTTTCACACCTGAATTCACAAGTAAATTATTAATCATTTCTTCCTCACCGGCTTTTTGTACCGAATATTTTGACCTAATTTAATAATTCAGTTTTAAAATCTAAAATTACTTTATAACTACAGAAAATGATTTTTTCCCTCTACTAATTATCTTTATTAATCATTAATCAGTTAATCATTCCTTCCTCACCAGCTTTTTGTACCGAATATTTTGACCTACCCTAATAATGACTCTAATTTTTAAAATCTAAAATTATTTTATCACTGCAGAAAATGATTTTTTCCCTCAACTAATTATCTTCATTAACAACAAAGATCTGACCTTAACAATAAATTGGACACTTGAAAAAATTATTATAATTATTATTACTGTCGACAAAAAAAAAGATCGAATTTTCACACCTGAATTCACAAGTAAATTATTAATCATTCTTTCCTCACCGGCTTTTTGTACCGAATATTTTGACCTACCTTAATATAACGACTTGATTAAAAATGACTGATAATTTTTAAAATCAAAAATTCTTTTATGACTACACAAAATGATTTTTTCCCTCCACTAATTATTTTTTTTAACAACAAAGATCTGACCTTAACCCTCCGTGGATCATATGATTTTTGCTGGCACCCCGGATCATATTGGCTCGGGTCAAAAATGACCCATATGATCCGCGCAGGGTTAAAAATAAATTGCACAAT
>OY769903.1:4406605-4409105 GCA_963669185.1 Dyspetes luteomarginatus
TTCGTTGATGTAAAAACCGTTTCGTTTATATATAAAGAATTCGTTGATTTGAAACAGTTTCGTTTATGTATAAAGAATTCGTTGATATAAAAACCGTTTCGTTTATATATAAAGAATTCGTTGATATAAAAACCGTTTCGTTTATATATAAAGAATTCGTTGATTTAAAAACCGTTTCGTTTATATATAAAGAATTCATTGATATAAAAACCGTTTCGTTTATATATAAAGAATTCATAGATATAAAAACCGTTTCGTTTATGTATAAAGAATTCGTTAATTTAAAAACCGTTTCGTTTATATATAAAGAATTCATTGATATAAAAACCGTTTCGTTTATGTATAAAGAATTCGTTGATTTGAAACTGTTTCGTTTATATATAAAGAATTCGTTGATTTGAAACTGTTTCGTTTATATATAAAGAATTCGTTGATTTAAAAACCGTTTCGTTTATATATAAAGAATTCATTGATTTGAAACAGTTTCGTTTATATATAAAGAATTCGTTGATTTAAAACGATTTCGTTTATGTATAAAGAATTCGTTGATATAAAATCGGCCTCGGCGATTAGATCGAATTCTATACATTGTCTGTTTGAAAAATAATTTTCAATGGTTTTTCATTCGAATGGTAAGAAAAGAAAAAAACATCCTAACGTATTTACGAATGGAATAAAACTTTGAGCTCTCCTCGTTGACTTAAAATGGCATCGGCGATTTGATCAAATTTTATACATTGTTTGTTTGAAAAATAATTTTTAATGCTTTTTCATTCGAATGGTAAGAAGAAAAAAAAACGTCCTAACATATTTACGAATAGAATAAAACTTTGAGCTCTCCCGAGATGAGAGATCACGTTTCTCATGGCCGCTATCTTTTTCACGATATAAAGTTTCGATCATTATTTAGACTCTTTTGGTCTCGAGTGCTGGAAAAACGGAAGTCGTGCGCGGAAGGGAAAAGAGAATGGAAAGAAAAAAGAAAAAAAAAGTTTTCGACCATCTTCGGATAAATTCGCGAGAGAAATCTTTTCAATTCGAGGGCAGCGAATCTCTTTCAGGGAATCTCTGGACTTCTCGAAGGAGCGAGGAAAAGCTCGAGAGGAAACGCGATTCTATTTGCGAGGTGGATCGCCTCTCGATATTACACGTTCATTAGTGTGCGTGTGTTCGCATCTAGAAACGCCTCAAGAGAGAGAAAGAGAGAGAGAGAGAGAAAATCCTGAGTGAAGATAAACACGAGAAAACAAAACTTTTAGTACACGAAACGAATTATTGGAAGAATTCTCTTCTATATTCGTTCATAATTGACGATGGAGGGCGCCACTGTAGATTTATTCTCCAATTCCTCTTACAGCTTTCATTTCATTCTCTCGTAATGTTTTATATTTCTCAAGAATAAAAAGGCGAGGAAAAAAAGCCGGAAGTCAGGAAGTCATTTGAATAAAATATCACGTTGTAAGACCTCGCGTGACTATATATATATATATATAAATGTAAAAATATTCACACGATTCTTGTTCTTTCACTTTCACATCTATCTCACTTTTTTTCTATCCTGAATTGCGAATCGAATTTTTCAACACATCTAACTTTTCGTTCTCGAGAAAACGTGTCTGTCTCTCAGTGTATTTCTTTGGTAACACGTTGCTCGATAACTCTCATCCTGAAGCTTTCATGCTGGTGCACCGCGCACCTCATCGTGTACGTGCCTCGAAAACTTCTCGTGCTCTTCTCATCTCTCTATCTCTACGTGTCTGGGGCATTCGATGAGTTCTCTCTTGGTTTCTTGATTTTCGAATTTCTCTCTCTCTCTCTCTCTCTCTCTCTCTCTCCCTTTTACTCACTTGCTTCTCGATTCTACCAGCTCCCTCCGCAATTCTAGACGGACGATTCTCGCTCCCAGTTGAGAGGGACGTGACGAAAAAAATGAGTAAAAAAAGCAATTAGAAAAAAAAAAAAAAAAAAAAAGTATAAGAAACACATGAAACGAACGAGATAGGAGAGAAAAGTGCAAATATATATTCTTCTCTTTCCTCTTTCTTCCTCGTTTCATTGATTCTGTATAATTTTTTTTTTTTTCTTCTTTACGTCGAATAAAATGAACAATTGAACGAGCCAAAGTGAAAGAGTCACGATCACTCGACAAACAGCCGATAATTTTAAAAATTGTACTTAACCACACACGTCTATATATTATTTTATAGAATTGTTTTTTTTGTCTACTTTTTTTGTTTTTTTTTTGTTTTTTTTTTTATGCTCTGGACGCGCGAGAACAGTAAACACGCGAGAGCACAAAACACACGAACCTCGCTGTGATGATATAAAATAAAGTATACGAGCGCGATAGAGAGCACATAAGGCAGCATCACGTTGGGTTTACATATATATGTGCAACAATCAACTTTTATATCAGCTATCATAAATACCTCCCGTGTTGAGAGAGAGAGAGAGAGAGCGAGAGAGAGAGCGAGAGAGAGAGAGAGAGAGAGAGAGAGAG
>OY769903.1:4411605-4414631 GCA_963669185.1 Dyspetes luteomarginatus
CGAAGATAGCACGCGGGCAAAAGAGCTCTGGCAATTTCTGGGCAGAAGTGAAACAGCTAAAAAGCTGATCCACGCAGGTGCGTTATTGCTGCTGCTGGTGATTTTCTGTTTTTCTCCTCATTCTCCGCTGATTCTCCAAATATCTTTTTGCAAAAATCTCTGCTCTCTTTTGGTCCATCGCGAGAACGAGAAAGTTGTCAGTACAATCAAAAAATATATATGACGATTTTTAAAATAATATAGCGAAGAAAAAAAGCTTTCTTTGTTTATGGCTAAAAAATGGCTGAGTAGCATTTTTTTTTGTTTATCTGCAAGAGAATAGAAATTTCATTAAAAAATATTTCGAGCTCGTTGAAACGGTGAAAAATATTTTTTTTTTTCTCACAAATCCATCTCGAAGTTTTCATTCGTTATTCCCGATCGTAAAATTTTTATTTAATCTCGTGCATGTGTGTATATATATATATATATATATATATATAAGAATAAAAAGGAAAAAAATATATATATACATAAGAATAAGAAAGAAAAAAAATATATATACCGATTCATCGTCTCTGGATATGCGATAAGTGTCGATTTTGGGATTTTTCCATTTCCTCCATTCGCCTCAAGAATACTTTTCTAACCTGCACGCATATATACACGCACACACATATACCAGATTTCGTATAAATTTGCATCTCGATTTATCTATATATGCTAAAACGTCACGTTACCGGATCAGAGCTTTTTACCGATCGGCGTGAAAGTATCGAAAAAAGGAACGCGAATATCTGGGAATATCTATATGGTGGGAGAATATTAGGTGTATGTGGAGAAAATCTTATGTAGAAATGCGTCCCGCTCGTGTGGTTTTATCCGGTGAGCTGCAACTTTGCCGGGTCGTCACGTAATTCTCCTCGCGGCAGAGCCAGCGGCGTTTACAATGACATATATATATATATATATATATATACGACTATGATGAAAAGGAAAGAAACTCTCTGATATGGTGAAGAAATTTTCGACTATTCCTTTAACGTGTGCAGAGAAATATATTTCTTCGTGAAAATGTAGAATCGCGTGGCAGCAATCAGACTTGTGTACACGAAAGGCAAACAATTTTCTGACTCCTTTATATGTATATATATACATATATATATATATATATATATATATATATATCTACATAAAAGGGTACATATCGGGTCCATTTCGGAACTCTAGCGGTAGATATGGGGACAATTGGCACATATGGGGACGGTCCCCATAATTTTTAGAGGTAAGAGGGTAGATGCCAGGTCCGGTCCCCGTAATTCGCTATATGTGTAACGGATATAATGAGGACCGGGTTATCCATGAGCAAACGGTGGATATGAGGACCACAGTAGGCGATGAGTTTCGAAGAAAAATTCATAAAAAAACGAAAACTTGCCATGCTGCAATCACTTGCTTTCAAATGAATTTAATACTCGGATAATTGACAAAGAAATACATAGACGCGCTGCCACTTCCATTCGTTATTTTATGCATAGGTGTACAATTATTTCCGGAAAATAAAGTACGAATTCTACACGATGCCAATCAAAAGTGTGGTCGCTGAATAGATGGACGCATATAAACTATTAGTAGTATCTAAAAGGAAAAGCATAAAAAAAATTTCGGCAAACTTACGAGCACACATAGTTCGCAACCAAATTCCACTGTTAAATATTGTGATATCAAGTCACAATACCTGGGCCAAACTTGTCATGGCAAAGACGGTGAATAGAGGCGGGTATGGCATATTTATTGTTGTAAGGGTATTTACCAGTTCCGATACTCGTATACGTTTCTTTTTCGGTCCCCATAATCACCGTTATGACACATAGTGGTTGGTACCGTTGAATTATTTTAAGTATATGTGTACTATTGTACCATTGTACCATTTTAAGTATGAACAATTAAAAAATAAAATAAAAATCCTTACCAGTACTGGCTTTTTGAATGACAGACTGAAAGAATAACATTTACTGTAGACTGATCTTTGCTCCAATGTGCATGTGTAGAAAATTATTCTTTGCCCAGAATTGCCCAGAATTTGAGACGTTCTACATGAAATCGGTGAGATTTGGGTGTTTTTTGACCTCATATTTTTTTATTCGATTGAAACTTTTTGTATGTCAATTACATATAAAAAAGGGATTTTTTGTTTGGCCCCAATACATATATATATATTTTTTTTTTCAAAAATTATAGGTCATGACATTTTTTCGAAAAACGAGGGCGATATCTATCTACTGCGAAAGAATTATATTCTCAGTCGACTTGAATGTTTCAATCCTACTGCGATATAACGTATTGGTAGATATCGGTACCAACCTCCGCGGTACTACGGTACTTGTGGGGACCGAGCGTCGTTTCTGTATATATATTTTGGCGTAAGGGTACTTGCGAAGACCGCAAACGAAGAATAAAAGGTTTTTTTCTGAGTATAATGCGATCACGTCAACAATGTTTCGATCGGCTATTGTATCCCCATTTTTTTTAATTCGTTTGCGCCTCAGGAGTCAGTTTGGCACTGGTTGATGAGATGCATGAGTCGTTGCTGTTGTGTGATACTGATATGTATTCATTAGTGCTATTCGATGATGGAGTTTATCATATCTGTAAAAGTACAGATGTAACGAAAAAAGAAAACGAATTGATTATTCGGTACAAGGGTTCTCGATACGCGGGCGAAGTCGTGGCCTTCCATGGTAAGTACGATATCACTTTTTTTAGCATGTTTAAATATCGGGACTCTCATTTCATGGCATCTTCCAATAAATGTGTCTTTTTTGTGATTCAAGTAAAATATGATCTTCGAAACCTTTAGTGATTATTTTCATTCGCGACGTATGTAATCTATTGCCATTGCCATTGAAATATTCGTAACTGTGTAAATTAAAAATCTGTATGATCTCAACCATTGACGAGATTCTTCATAATGTATTCAAGGTACTGGTCAGTGGTTGATCTAAAAAATTTGTTTATTTTTCTTTTGGCATCGGGATTGATTATTT
>OY769903.1:4414831-4482331 GCA_963669185.1 Dyspetes luteomarginatus
TAGACAGTTATGTGTAAAAAGGAAAGAAAAACAAAGGATGAGGAAAAGTTGAAGGGGATGGGAATGAGAGGCAATCGAGATAATGCGAATCTCGCTTGCGAGAAGCCTTTATATCTATATATATACACATTTGCGTGTATATATACAT
This sequence comes from Dyspetes luteomarginatus, assembly GCA_963669185.1. Taxonomy (NCBI): domain Eukaryota; kingdom Metazoa; phylum Arthropoda; class Insecta; order Hymenoptera; family Ichneumonidae; genus Dyspetes; species Dyspetes luteomarginatus. The sequence goes on from OY769903.1 coordinate 4,414,980, forward strand.
ATATATAGTTGGTAGAGCATTATCCTCGTGGCATATGAAAATAAAGAAGAAAGAGAAAGCCAAGAGACGTTTATTTTCCTGGGTTACTCTCGTATATACACACAGAAAACCAGAGAAAAGCTCTGCTCCCTTATCGTTTGTGTGGAAAAATCGTGAGATCGAGAGAGAAAGAGGGAGAAAGAGAGAGCGAGAGGGAGAGAGAGAGAGAAAGCTCAAAATGTTCAGCTACGAGCGAGTTAGGGTGGAAGGGTTAGTCGAGCGAAAATATTCGCGTATGGGAATGAGAACGAAGAATAAAACAGAAAGGAGCGAGAAGACTTAAAGGGAGATACTAAAAACTTCGAGAAAGGGAACGAAAGTCTTTTCAGAATATATCCCTTCCACCTGCGAGAGGATTTTGTCCCAGTATATATATATATATATATATATACATTGCAAAAGAGGATAAAGAAAGAAAAGGGCGACCGATAAATCGAGGTGGGATTGCCCAACCGATTTGCATCTCTGATCCTCTCATTTCCCGAGCTATTTGTCGCCCTAAAATGAAAATTTTTCAAGCACCACTTGAATCTCGATACGATAAACTTCAATTCTTGCCAACTTTTTAAATAAAAAAATAAATTAAAATCAGTCCTACTTGAATTCGACAAATTAAAAATAAATCTTTCACGAATTTTACTTGGATTTTTTAAAATTAATTTTCTCATTATTTAAATACCTTTTACAACTAAATGATTCTCCGATCACAATGACACGTATAGCAGCTCGAAGCAGAGACGAGTCGAAGATAGCTGTTAATTATCGGAGAACTCGTTCCGACAGTCAACTTTTTTTTTTTTTTTGTTATCTGACCAAAAACACATTTTTTTCATCTCTCCATTTAAGATTCTCCGTTGGTGTCACTGCTGTTATTTTCATGCTTGCGTTTCTTCCTCTCTCTCTCTCTCTCTCTCTCTCACACAATCTTAGAACAGGCACGAGAGAGTGTCGAGAAGAGATTCTCTTTGGGTCGGAATAAATTTAATGAGACGCCCAGAGGCGTGACACGACGTCCTAATAACGCCAGGCAGATGAGAGGTCTCGATATCGGGCCCAGACTCTCTCTCTCTCTCTCTCTCCTTCTCTCCCCTCTCCTCTCCTCTCTCTCCCTCGCCCTTTCCTCTCTCCCCTCCTCTCCTCTCTCACCCTCTCCCTTTCCTCTCCCTCTTCTCCTCCCTCTACAACTACTACTGTTCTTGAAGGGTAGACATATATATATATATATATATACTTGAGAGAGGAAAAGGATCTTTGACGATCCTCCTCCTATAATACGCTCTGTCACGTTTTGATGCTGCTGCTCGTGCCCGCGTCTCTGCTCTCTTTATTCTTGCTCATGGCGTTGCTTCTTAGTTGACTCCATGATATACGCATTTTGACTCCATGATACGGTCCTCCCCCCCGTCTCCCTCTCCCCATCATATTACCCATACAGTGTACAAGAGGCCTCTGATAGTATTAAAATGATACGAGAATGTCTCGTCTAACCGCAAAGTGGTAACGGTAGCACCGTGGCGCGTCACTCTCACACGAAAGTCTCGTCTGCTCGAGGCTCTCCGTTACTACTTCAGTACAAATATTATACCTATATATATATATATATATCGATAAGTAGAGAGAGTCCGTGCCAGATAAGACGAGATTCACGAGAATTTTCTGAAAGCCCGCCGGCAGCTCATGCACGTCCATCACTCAACGAATCACACGCTCGATCGAATCGACAATCACATTTTAATTTTCAACATAAATATTTTACGTATTTAAATTTAAATCACGATCGTAGACTGATAATTTTTTTTTTTTTTTTTAAATTCTTGATGCACGTGATATTTTTTCATATTAAAATTCCTCGCGCTTGTCATATAAATTGTTCATCACCTGATTATTCAATTATTCAATTGTATAATTTTTTTTATTTGAAAATTAATATATATATATATATATATTTTTTGACTATAAATATTACTTTACGCAAATTTGATGGTGGCGAAAATTTTCGTTCAATCTTCGATATAAATTATCGGAAAGCTGACACGAGAACGTGTATCATACAAATTTATACCACACGGGATATATAGATGAAAAATTTTACAATGGTGATAAATTTGCAATTAACCGGATAAAATCAATTAATCATAATGATTGGAAAGTAACGCGTGACAAATGTTTTGCTCTCGCAGAATCCCGCTGGTCATTCATTCCTCCTCGTGTCAATTTCTCACCCTCGATTTTCGACACATCAATATATATATATATTTATATATATATGTCTAGCCAACGAGCTATTTACTCCCCCTCACTCGTCAATTTCTACACCCCCACATTGGCAAAATCCCGGCTTGTAGTGCCCACCGGATGCTGGTCACGCTGATAGAAGTGTAGCGATAAACGAGAACGGTAATGGATACGGAAAAGAATATATATATATAGTAATACCTAAAATACATTGTATAATACGTGCATATATAGTATTATCAAAGCAGAATCCGCGTAGTTTGTATTTGCAAATTTCGTGGGGTTTTAATGAAGCGTGTTTCGGTGGAGAACGAGCCGAGCGTCGATAATAGAATCCCTACAACGTGGACGATTTCGCAACCAACTCCCTCTTGGATCAGCCTGTATCTGGCTATATATATATATATATATATATATATACAGAGAGTGAAAGAGAGAAAGAGAGAGAGAGAGAGAAAGAGAGCTCCGTGCCCTCTGCAACAGCCGTTTCTCCCCCCCCCCCCCCCCCCCCCCCCACCCAACCCTCTCGACGAGAGAGCCCAGCAGCTTGTCTGTGGCTAACCAAATTAAACGTAATTTGAATTTCGTTTGAAATTCAATCGATGCCCCACGGCCAACGTTCGCATTGCTGTATATCCCGCTCTCGGGAAATACGAGGATCGCGCCTGTTGAAGCGAACATGAAAAAAAGAAAAAAAAAAATTTCAAGTGCCCTCCACCATTCACATGCGAACCTAATTTTTTTCGAATGCATTTTTTCACCCACATCTTGCTGGCAAATGAATTTTTCGTACGAATTATAAAGTTTTATTTTTATACCGATGAAAAAAATGAGGACGTAAATTTTTTTAGATTTTTTTGTTGTTGTTTTTTCTCGTAAATTTAATTAATCTTAATTAAAGCATCTAATACGAATTATTGAAAGATTATGTGAATTATAAATAGAATTTTTTGGATATTATTTAATTTTTTTTTTTTTTTTGGTAAGGTCGCTTTGCAAAGGTTCAGATTAATTGACTTTGAAATTTCACCATTCTCTGTACCCCATCCACCGTTATCACGCTCGAATATAATGATGGAATGGGAAAGTGAGAGAAAGGGGGAGAATGCGGGTCAGAGACCATAATCCGTTTAATCCTCGACTAACGAGACGCCCTTTGTGTCGATTAACCCTGCGTGTGGAAGGTTTGGAGGTGTACCAATCTACCACCTATTATATATATAATACAGTGTATGTATATATATACATACATACATATAATATAGTATATATAAGTATATACATATATATCTACATATATACGTATATATATCTACTTCTATACACACACATATATATATATATGTGTATATATGTAGATATATATGTATATATACATACATACAACTGTTCTGCATCAGTGGAGTTGTAGAAGGGTAGTTGCATCGTCCTTGTGCTACGTTCAACGTATAAATAGCTGATACATTCCGTCGACTGACGTGTACGCAATCGAGAGAAGCTACAATTTTCCAATTGGAAAATTTTCACTATCAGATATATAATTATTGCTGCCGAGATTTACTGGATTATTGACTCTCTCAATGATAATTTTCCCGACGAGATAAAAATAAAAGAGCATCTCGCCTAAATTACTCGTTTGGGACTTTATCCTTGAATGAACTCTGCTTGGTCCTTTTTCAAAATTGCCATTTTTTTATTACACAATTGCAGTGTATTTTTCCTCAATCAACTGGCCAAATTGTTCGTTCATTAATTATTCGACAAATACGAGCATGCACATTTCACGTCGCATTTAAGCGAATTAGCGAAAGATTTACGTTGAATTTATACATATATATATATATATATATATATATATACATATTGTGTGCGTGTGTGTATGTCGTGAATCGATCGATTTACAGTCCTGTAGGATAGTCGAGGTTAACCCAAGAGATTTCCACGAGTCTGTTGAAGCAAAGGGAGAGCAGAGACCAAGCTCTCCTCTCCCCTCCCGATCTCGCCTGGCTTGGCGCTTATACCCTGGCAAACTAGGTGGTCGTTACGTGTCACGCGCTATCGTACACCACAACTTGAACTACTGTGTGGAGAGAGAGAGAGAGAGAGAGACAGCGATAGATTGGTTTCTCTCTCTCTTTCTCTGTTTACCAGCAGGATTCAGCTAGCCAGGAGCCAGCGGTCACTTTGTGTACATATATCTATGTATCACTTGGACTACTAGTTCTACTAGTGATGTATAGGAGGTCCAACTGATATATATACATATATATATATATATATTGTGTTTGTATGGAAGAGCGATATATCTCGGTTGATGTACACCCAGCTCGTTCCTATAGAGGAGCTATAACTGACGCTGTTGCTGGTATTGCACTCGCGCGCCAATCAGTGTGTTCATGTTCGCAAATTAGGTGTTCCGCTTCGAGGAACAAGACGTTCACGGTTTGCCATACACCCGATCCTATATATACGCTTCTGGATCTTCACTGCTTCATATATATATATATATATATATATATATATATATATATATATATATATATGTCGTTTCAATACGTTTTCAGTACAAAAGAAATAAATTTCAGATTTTTTTTTTTTTTTTTTTTTTTTTCATTTTTATCAAATAATTTTGCTTTCTTTGTGTCTGAGAATAAATAGTGAGCTAGTTTTGATAAACTAGCTCACCATTTATTCTCAGACTTGGAATTTACTCAGTCTGCCTGATGGCAGACTGAGTAAATTCCGAAAAGCTCGCGAAGCATCTCGCAAAGTATTTTTCCCTCGTCCTCTCGCTAGATGATATTTTTTTCCGACGAGCGAAAAACGCCTTTATTCGCGGAAATGCTCCCTTCTCTCGAACATTTTCTTCCAGCTACGTGTAATTCGAATTTAATGGAGCGTGTCCTTATCGTCGTATTCGCAATAAAATTCCGATTTTTCTCATCATCGCTTTTTTCAACGAGAAAGAGAGAGAGAGAGAGAGAGAGAGAGAGAGAGAGAGAGAGAGAGAGAGAGAGAGAGAGAGAGAGAGAGAGAGAGAGAGAGAGAGAGAGAGAGAGAGGGACCTTTTCCTCCCTTAAGAATTTTCCCTCCCATAATCCTCTATTTTTTCTCACAATATTCGCGAAAGATTGATAAACCATAACAGCGAGAGGATTTTACTCGGTGAAATTTAATAAGAGACAAAAATGAATTTTCGAATCAAATGAAATAAAACGATACGAGGTAATATGAAGTAGGCAACGTGGCGTAATATCGTCTCTAATGAAATGAAACTTCGAGGTAGCGAGAAGTAAAATGGAAAATTAAATATATATATATAGCACTTTAAAAAAAAAAAAAAATTTCATTTGATTTTTTCACTTGAAAAAATCTATTTGGATAATAAAACAAAAATCTATTCAAATTCAATAAATTCATATTTTTCGGTCTGTCGATTAATTAAAAAAATAATGAGAAAGTTCCGTTGACCTTGAATCACGGCACAGACAAGTTCAAAGTACAAGGAGCACTCCAGAGCCTCGTAAAACATCGAGAAGAAAACAAAAAAAAAAGAGGAAGAGAAAAACCAAAAAACGTACAGATGGAGAACACTGAGAGGCGCGCAGCAATTTCAACCCTTAACGAGGCTCGTTTTGTCACCGCGTAAATAACGAGAGAGAGAAAGGGAGGGAGGGAGAGAGAGAGAGAGGGAGAGAGACGAGGCAAGGGTTGGCGAACAAGAGGGCGCGTTTACTATATATGTATATATATATACATATTACATATTATATATATATATGTATATATATATATACATATACATATTCACAGCTCTGGCAAAAGAGAAAGTTCGACTCTCTTAATTCTCTGGCAACCCTGAATTTAAGACCTAAAAACCTCGTGAAATTAGCCGCTTTGCACCGTCTGCTCTCGCACTTACTATAACGCCCCCATATAGTATATATATATACATACATAATATATAGTATACTATAATCACGATGTAGGCATTTTTCCTCCCCTTTCTAACTTTCATTATTTTCATCGACGGTTAAAAACAAACTATATATATATATATCAGGAAAGCTTTCAAGCATAAAAAAAATAATAAGAACGAACGAGAGGGGCGAAAAAGTCCTTTCCACAAGAACTCGAGGACTCTTTGCGAGGCTCGCGATTCGACTCGAACAGCTCCCCAAATATATATATATATATATATATATAGAAAGGTACAAATCGCCTCGGTCGACCAAGTCTTTTTATATGAGTTTTTCTTCCCCTCCTCGTTTCATTCTCTTCTCTCCTTTTATTTTCTCTCAAATATACTTTTCCTTTCGCTTCAAGACTTTCACTTTCTCACTCCTTTCTCCCCTTTTTTTTTCTCCTCGCCCAGCTTGCCAAGAAAAATATTGAAATTCTTGAAAAAGAAAAATGGAAATTCTCGCCTTCGTTTTTTTGTGCTCACATGTATATAATAATTCAGTGCAGTCCACGGTTTGAGATCGAGTACCCATGTACTTCAATCCACACGCGATCAACGTTGCAATTTCTTGGCATATTTTTTCATATTAAATTTTATTTAATTATTTTTTCTTTAAAGAAAAGAAAAAAAAATAAAAATCACAAATTGTTGATTTTCCTAGGCACGTGCATGCCTAGATATAGGCAAAGATATTAAAATTAAAAAAAAAAAAAAACAATCAACTAAAAGGGTTAAAGATATTTTGCAAGAAATGGCCTTTCTTGCAAAATATCTTTAACCCTTTTAGTTGATTGTTTTTTTTTTTTTTTAATTTTAATATCTTTGCCTATATCTAGGCAAAAGGGGTTATCTAGGAAAAATTTAATATCTTTGCCTATATCTAGATAAAAGGGTTAAAGATATTTTGCAAGAAATGGCCCTTCTTGCAAAATATTTTTAACCCTTTCAGTTGATTATTTTTTTTTAATTTTTTTTCACTTATCTTTGAAAATTTACACGCCCATTAAGGAAGAACGAGATGAAAAGAGGAGACAATTTTCCTTTTACCTTCTCTTTTTTTTATATACATATAGACCGTAGGATATTCCAGCCGTTTTTTTTTTTCTGAAGAATCTTGGAATAATTGGCAAACCTTCTCGTTTCTGTCTGGTGGCAAAAAAAAAATCTCGACTTCTTCCAGATACCACGCCACTTTTACACTGATACCATCATATACAAAATGGCTGTAATACCACGTGCACAGCCCTTAAAGTGACTATATATACGACTATGCAATTTTTTTTTTTTCCTTTTCACGGCCAATCTCCATCGCGTAATCCTCGTTGGCCGAACGGCAGTCTCGCAGGAAATTGCCACCCAACTGCTCCCCGTTTTTTTTTTTTTTCTTCTTTTTTATTTTTTTACAACCACCTGCGATCACCTTGTTAACTCTAAAGAGCGTGAAAACTTGGGGAATAAAAAAAAAATTATTAGAAAAAAAACAGAAGGAGACACGAGCAAGATGATTTTCTTCAGCCTCGGGAAGTTTCTTAGGATCTTATTTCTGTCGAGGTATGCGAAAGAAAAATTTACGGAGTCTGGAAGAGATTAAAAGTTTTTCTCTCTCTCTCTCTCTCTCTTCCCCTTCCCTCTCTCTTTCTCTCCTGTGCATAAAAGTAAAAAAGTAAATTATGCGAGTTTTCGTGTTTGTGCTGAAAAAGCGAATATTCGTCTCGCTTAAGAGCACCGTGGATAAAAAATTCTTCTCGCTTGTTTCATGATTCTGCGTCAAAGCTTTAGCCAAGAAAAACATATCGACTAGACAGAAGAGGCGAGGAGATAAATAAATAAAAAAAGATAGAAAACCACAAAACTCGATTAATCTCATTCTCACATAACACTATATACATACACGCACACGTATATATAAATATATATATATATATATATATATATATATACTCATATATATACCTATACATGTGCGAGAGCGAAAGCTCTCAAACTATGGACCATAAAACTAGTCCTATCTCTATTATCTCTTGGGAGAGCTTCGAAAGATATCGAGAGAGAGACTTTATGACGCGAATAAAACCACGGTATGGCTAAAGCCAGTTTGTTCATGCCATATATATATATATATATATATAACACTGTGAAAATTCCTTGGGAAAACAGACGATAAATCTCTATGTATATATATATATATATATATCTTTCTGTTATAAATCGATACTGCTGATACAGGACGAGTAAAAAAATAATAATGTTGTTATGCTAAAAGAGGGTGGTGGGAGGGAGGGAGGGAGGGATTGGATATTTTTGCCTTAGCGATCACTATCCAAGATGCCAAGAGGGGCTTGAATAGATACATTGGTGACTCGTCGTCGATATTTCGTGGCTCTCGAGCTTCGAGACGACCTCTACCATTTTTCATGTATATATATATATGTACCTACAACGATCTCATGAATGGCTAAACGGCCATGAATGGCTTTGTGAATGGTGCTCTTCGGCTCTCGAGTCCGGTTATGCCTACAAGAATATATATATATATATATATATATATATACACACATGGGCGCCTGCAAGAAAAAAAATATACATATATATATATATGCATATATGCATTTAACACGTACACACGCAAAAGCTTGGCCGGGTTCATTATATGCGCCTCGGGCTCATCGCCATACAAGCTGCCGGTATACGATGTTTTACGACAAGCAAAACATCTCCCGACGTACATGCACTCACGAGCCTCGCTCTCCTCTCGATATGCAACATCGAGATTTTGCCTCGCATAACTTTTCATGCGTGGCTAGAGATCCTTCCTTCACCCTCGTTTATTCGAGAGAGAGAGAGAGAGAGAGAGAGAGAGAGAGAGACTCCTTATAAAAATAAAAAAAAACCAACCCTTTTTTTTTCTTTTTTTATAGAGCTAAAATTTATTTATTTTTTTCATATTTCACGGCCAGATTTATCGATGCTATCGAGACAAAATCGTTCAAAGGTTTTTACAAGCTTATTTTTATTTCGGTATTTTATTATTTTGTTTTTTGTTTAAATGTTTGTTTATTTTTTGTGCTAATTACATTTTTTTTTTAATTTTGTTAGTGAGAAATAATGTTCAGTTTTGTTTATATCAAATCTTCCGGATGGTCTGACAATATTTAAATGTATTTTTGCAAATTTAATTATTCATCATTTTTCATATTTATATTTATTATTATATTATATTATAAATAATTTATATCGCACTATGTGCGCGAATTTTTCTCGCTTTTTTGCCATCATCGTTGTATAATCTGGCGAACCAAAAAAAAATTCGGTCCATCATCGAGACCCGGCAATTAGCTTGATAATTGAGGTATCCGGGGAAGCTTTGGACGAATGCACGCTTCTCGCCGACAGGTATCACCCCGAGGCCCGGATCTTTCTCCCAAAGCATCATCGCGTATACCATATTATGTGTACGCGAGTACATAATCAGTATCATCTCACAGACTCGCCCCATCAGCATGATGCAGCACACTTATCCTCCTCTCCTCTCCCCTCCTATCCCCTCCCCTCCCCTCCTCTCCTCTCCTCTCCTCTCCTCTCCTCTCCTCTCCTCTCCTCTCCTCTCCTCTCCTCTCCACTCCTCTCCTCTCCTCTCCTCTCCTCTCCTCTCCTTTCCTCTTCTCTCCTTTCCTCTCCTCTCCTTTCCTTTCCTCTTCTCTCCTCTCCTCTCCTCTCTCTCTCTCTCTCTTTCCGTTCGCATTTCCGCCTAATTATTCCCCTCCTATGTGGTGTTAAATTTGTACACACACAAATGCGGATATTACCACGTTCTTTTCCGTCAGGGATTATCACATCAAACACAAACACACACACACACACACGAGATAAGGACACAGAGAGCAAGTCTCGTGTCCTCTCGCGTCAATTAGCGAAATTGATATCATCAAATGAAATTTAGCCTTCATCTAGCATTTGCTTCAATGTTATGTGCAAAAATGTATTATTATTCATTTTTTAATTTTTTTCACGAAAAATTATCAATTTGTAAAAAAAAAAGTGTAAATATATATATATATATATATATATACTATTTGACGTATTATAATTAATTTATCAAATTTTCCAATAAATTGCTGTGATGGAGTTTGAAAAATCACAAAATCGTCTTGCATAAACAATTCTTCCTCTAAATCATCGCTATATATTGTTTTTAATGAAAAATTATCAATTTGTAAATAAAAAAGAAGTGTAAATATATATATTATTTGACGTATTATAATTAATTTATCAAATTTTCCAATAAATTGCTGTGATGGGTGTAAATATATATATATATATATAATATTTGACGTATTATAATTAATTTATCAAATTTTCCAATAAATTGTTGTGATGGAGTTTGAAAAATCACAAAATCGTCTTGCATAAACAATTCTTTCGCTAAACATCGCTATATATTGTTTTTAATGAAAAATTATCAATTTGTAAATAAAAAAGAAGTGTAAATATATATATATATAATATTTGACGTATTATAATTAATTTATCAAATTTTCCAATAAATTCCTGTGATGGAGTTTGAAAAATCACAAAATCGTCTTGCATAAACGATTCTTTCGCTAAACATCGCTATATATTGTTTTTAATGAACTAACTAGAGTCCTGCAAATAGTTAATTTGTAAAAAGTGAGCCAGAAACCATTCACGTGATTTATACATCTAAATATGTGTGAATTCCACTACGATCGTACAGGGGAATCCCCGATATGCGCACATGGTTGACCGGGCAACACGCATAACGTATTGCTCGGGGAATTAATCGCCTCGGCTCGAGAGCGCTGACGAAGGGAGAAACACATCAGTTTTATATATATATATATATATATATATACATCATAACACATCAGTTATATATATATATATATATATATATATATATATATATATATACATCAGAGATTCGCACATCGTGGCAGATTGTTGTTTCCGTGTGTTACGTGGGTGTATTAGTGGAGGAGACCCAACGACTGACTGCACGCCTCGAGTCAAGAGCTCGAGATAATGGATGCATAGATATAGGCCAATGGGCTCTGCCAGAGAGTCAGAAACGTAATGGATCGTACAAATATACGCGGTCCAACAATAATAGTCGGGTATATCTGTATATATTTTGGCCAGGCGCGAGACTGATGGAATAGAGACGAGAAAGCTGAGAGAGAGAGAGAGAGGGAGAGAGGGATGTGAATACTCGATGTGTGAGCTTTCCCAACTGCTGTGAAACACAACACGAAGCAACCGAGTTTAGCGGTCTCTTGCGAGAGGCCAGAGACGCGATTATGTGAATATATATATATATATATATATATTGCACTACGGAAGTTATATGTATATATAAATATGTATATTCATATATAAATATATATATACATATAACTTCATTCTACATATTATATATACACAGATAAGTTCCGTAGTGCAATGACGGGTTGTGTCATTTGCACGCAACGAGATGAGAGTCCTCAGGTCGCGTATAATTGATAAACGAATCTGGCGCAATGGAATGGCAAAACAAAATTAATTAGACAATTGTCTAATTAATTTTATTGAGTTGAATTTATTATTGAAACATATTATTTTTAAGGAATATAAACTTTGATCTAATCGTATTTGTTTATATTGTTAATAACAATTGAATATAATGTGCTTGGAAAATAATTACGATAATATGTTTAATAAGGTGGCAATTTTTTTGTTGTTGTTACAGATCAGTGCGGCAAGTGTCGAGCAAGCACGAGAAAACTCAACCTCAACAAGTACTGCCAGCGAGATTACGGTAATTATTTTACCTTTTTTTTTTCCATAAAGAAAAAAGTTTGACCCTTTTCGTACAAACATAACTCTTTCGTCTCCAGTCGATTCAATTTATCTTTCCAATTCAACTTTCCAATACTAAACTTGTTTTTTTTTTTTTTTTTTTTTTCAATATGAAGCAATTCAAAATATTCAAAATATTTTCCCAAATTTTTAGGAATTTTTACGAGTACTTTGAATGGGGGAAAAAAATCGTCAAACTCGAAATGGTTTGTATGTATGTTTGTATGGATCAGTTATCATTTTTCACACGGTACGAAAAGGATTAATATTATTTTTTTGCATTTAATTACATTTAATTTTTTATTCAACTATTTTTTTTTTTAATTATCGCTTCAGACTATTCAAAGAAGCGATACGGGCAAATTTCAAATAAATAATTAAATTCATAATATTAATAATAATAAATTTGGCCGTTGCCGATAATTGTTAATTTTTATTCAAATATTTCAACTTTTAATACTGAAGTCTCAACTTTTTTTTTTTCTTGTTTCCTAAAAAATATTTCATAAAATTATAAATTTTTCGTCACACGTTCATCGTACCAAAATTTTCTCTGTGTCCCTGTAACTTCATCTCTATAACATCAGTGTCTGGTATTATCGTCTAAGAAAGACGATGCGGGTAAAGATTTACAAACGAAGATGAGAAATTCCATGACCCGAGGTCTGACCCTGTACCAACTCGGAGAGCGTTTAGAGTCTCTCTCTCCCTCTCCCCCCTCTCTCTCCCTCTCTCTCTCTCTCTCCCTCCCTCCCTCTCCCTCCCTCCCTCTCTCCCTCTCTCTCTCTCTCTCTCTCTCTCTCTCTCTCTCTCTCTCTCTCTCTCTCTCTCTCTCTCTCTCTCTCTCTCTCTCTCTCTCTCCCCCTCTCCCTCTCTCTCTCCGCCTCTCCCTCTCTCTCTCTCTCTCGAGCCGCCGTGATGCACGTGCGAACGATTTAGACGAAGAGTCGTGTACATGCAATGCAGAATGGAAGGTTGAACGAGAGTCCGGAAAATGAGAGACTTGGCGCTCTTTGGCGGACCAAGAGAATCTCGTTTCAATAATAGAAAGGCATGCTTTTAAGTTCGCGACAAGGCAAGAACTAGTATATAGATTTTTAGTGTATACTTCGCGTGTCTAAAATCATAAGGGCGTTTGCGTTGTGCAATGAGCATAAAATGTACGCTCTTATGGTTTTAGACATACGACGATATATATGTATATATATGTATATATATGTATATATGTATATATATATACAAAGCGCGAATTCATGCTGTCCCAAGAGTACTTTGCTCGGCCACACCCACGGACACGAATACAGAGAAACTTAGAGAGAGGGAAAATTCTCGTACAATTTTCTCTGTCTCTCTCTCTCTCTCTCGTCGGTTTGCATTTTCTATGTATTCAGCACGTACATATAAACGTAAGTAAATGTAGTAAAATGTACACTGAAACTCTCTTGGTGATTTTCTCTTTTACACTTGTACTTCTTGGCTTTTCATGAGCCTCACATGTACGCAAGGGAGAGAATAAGAGGGAGGGAGGGAGAGAGAGAGAGAGAGAGAGAGCCTCGATTCGGCACGAATAAATCTTCAACAGGTCTGCCACGAAGTCTACTTGGAATAGATTTCGCGAAACTCTCCAGACTCTCCTTTCAAACCTCCCTTCGGGGCCACATGTTCATGCCATTCTACATGTTTAAAATGAGGCGAAAAAGAAAATTTGCAAATAGGAGGCTTGCCTGAATTTTGAGAATTTCCATTTATCTCATTCGACCTTTCATTCATGTAAAAAGAAGAAAACAAAGATCGATGAATAAACGGACAATTTTTTTTTTTTTACGTTCTTTTTACAAATTTCTTATAATGGAGAATTTTGTCGATTTGTTAAAAATTTGAATTAAACGAAAAAATTTGTAATTTTTTTAAAAGTAAAAAAAATAAATATGTTGAAAATAAAAAAAATGTTATGGCCCTTAAAAAAATTATGTGATCTCACATCTAAGGATAAATTGAAAAGCTCATATATATATATATATATATATATATATATATATATATATATATATATATATTAATATATTTAATATATATATTAAATGATTATTCGAACGAGCGCGTGTAGAACTCGGATAATAAATTGTTCGATCCCATCGCTCGGGCGCCAATTCGATAAATCGTTCCGCGCTCTTTTGCCCCGAGAAATCACTCCCGCAAACGTATATCCCTGTCGAAAGGATAATTGTATACCAAGCACTCTTTCTGTTAAGAAAAAAAAAAAAAAGAAAAAAAAATCAAACTTTTTTTGCATTATTTATTTGATTTATATTTTTGCAGCAATCCTGGCTAGAGTGACCGACAGACACAAGAAGAATGACGTTTCAGCAGGAAATGGTGGTGCTCCAGGCACGGCATGGACAAGATTCACCCTAAATGTTGATCTCATTTATAAGAGATCCCAGGACTCGAGAGTTAGACGAGGACCCATGTCCCTGTTTGTTCACACGGCTGATCTTGCGTGCAAATGCCCTAAAATTAAGCCTAACAAGTGAGTTATACTTTTTCTCTTTTTACTTTTCGATATTTCATTCGTAATTAATTTAATTCAATTTTATTTGAATTTTATATTATTTGCATTTTTTTTTTTTTTACTTTGGTTATTAAATGAAAATAAATTTCAATACTCCAAATTTTTTTCTAATAATTTTTCTTATTTCTTTATTCATAATTTTTTGTTTCATTTTGTTGAAAATTTCTTACCGCTCACCGTTCACTCAATATCTCAACTTTGATTTTTTATATACTACAATACACGTATATATTAGGGTGGTCAGTAAACTGCATCAGAATTGATTATTCGGTCGCCCATCATTGCCCTCTCTCCTTAAGTCTCGTTCTTCAATCTTTGGGACCAAAAGAACCACAACAGACTGGCGTGGGCGCCTTTCTTCTTCTTCCTCTTATTTTTTCCCTTCTCCTTCGTGTGTGAGATAAAGAGAGAGAGAGAGAGAGAGAAAGAGAGAGAGAAAGAAAAAAATGATAGCTCGCATCTCGATCGATCAATCGCTGTTGTGGAACGCACTAATCGTGGCCAATTGAGCAATGGTCGAACCGAGTTCTTTCCCTCCCTCCTCTCTCTCTCTCTCTCTCTCTTCTTATTTTCTCTCTCTCTCTCTCTCTCTCTTTTCTTATTTTCTCTCTCCCTCCTCTCTTTTCTTTCTCTCTCTCTCTCCCGCTCTCTCTTCTTTTCTCTCTCTTGACTATACACCCAATATATAATCGATGTGTGTGGTGTGTATCATATCCACTAATCCAATTAGGATACATCGTTTGTTGTTTGTTCGACGAAAGCACTAAATTCATCTTCATCCATTCTCAATGCTCTTGCATTCCAGCTTCGTTTATTTTATTTTTTATCTTTTTTTCAATAAAGCATCACTTAAATGCATCACGATAAAGTTACTTCGATTATTATGATAATTTCATTCTTTTATCGAGTCTAGGAACTCGATGAAATTATTCTAAATTAATAAATAAATTTAAAATAATTTAAATAATTAATTTTATGACGATAAAGAAAAAAAATTTAAGAATTAAAGAAAAAATATTTATCATAATTTAATGATTTATTTTTTGCAGATCTTACTTGATTCTGGGTCACGAGAACGACGGTGGAAATCAGGGTGGTCTGACGGTAACGCAACGATCGATCGTGATCGAGTGGCGAGACGAGTGGCATCGTAGAATGCGCCGATTTCAGCGTCGAGCAAGATCGTGCCATTGAGGAGACGATTATTGAGGATAAAAGATGCGATCGCGAGAACTCGCGCGACAAAGGCGTCACTCGGGGGTACCATTTTTATTTCCTTTTTCGTTCCCCATGCAAGCGCCAGTTTTTTTTTTCTTTTTTTTCTTCACCGCGTTAATTTCGCACTCACGAATTGTACGTTTCGAGGCGCCATACAAAAAAAAAACGAAAAAAAAAGCAAAAATACGATTTAACCGAGAGACTATCGATAATAAGCGCAGCGAATGCTCGAACCGAATACTACACACTACTATGATATAATACGAACCAGTACGCATATATATATATGCATATAATATATATTTTCTCTCTCTCTCTCTCTCCTTCCCCCTCGCTCGCACTTGACTCGCCAAAAAACTCGAGAGCAAAAAAGAAAAATGAAAATGCAGGTTCTTCAGTGGTGCCCTCAGCCCCCTTCGTACTGCCTCATCCCTTCCTTGATAAAAGAAAAAAAAAAAAAAACATTTCAATATTGATTCGTCGATCATTCCCAAATAATGCCACCCTAATTATAATTATTAAGCAATGAGTCTCCCACTCCTACACCCTTCATCTTGTATACATATCTTTATTGTAAAACGGAAAACTATATATTTAAAGGAGGGCGATATTATTGTAGATATAATAAGTGAACGAGCAAATTCGAGATATCGTCTCGATAATTTCAGAATTCTTTTATGAAAAAAAAAAACAACAAAAAAAAAACGAAAAGAAATAACTGTTAGTTTATTTCTTTTTTTTTTAATAATGTAATCTATAAAATTATTCAACACTATATTAATATAATCTCGCGTCTATGGTATTCGATATACTCTAGTCGAATCTAACGAAATATTAATAATTATTATTGTAGTTTTTAGATTTAAGTCGCGAGTATATATATATATATATATGTATATGTATATGTAATCGCCTCTGTAAGTGTAATTGGGTATTTTTCACGATTTATTCGTGATTTATATCGGGCTGTTGTGCACCACTGAATGTGGGCCCGTGTGTGAATGACGATGCAGAGAGAGAGAGACAGAGAGAGAAAGGAAGAGAAAGAGAGAGAAAGAAAGAGAATGAGAGAGAGAAAGAAAGAGAATGAGAGAGAAAAAAGTTTGTATATACTCGCTCTGGCGAAAAACGAGATCAGCCGTCCCGTTATGGAGAGCGAGAGCACCGTTTACATTTCAAATTTTCATTTACTCGCAGATTCTCTTCTCGTAATTCATTGCAACCCTCTGGGGATAAGAGGAGGACACAAAATATATCGCGTGATCAAAAGTCATCGGAGTGTATTCGCTGTGCAAAAGTTTTTGCACAACGATTAGGGATTAGCAACAATTCGTGTTGACGATCGTGCAGACGAAAACAAAAAAGTTTTGCTTTGCAAAAGCTGTGCAAAAGCGTTAAAACAGTGATTAGGGATTAGCAACAAAACGTGTCAACGATCGTACAGACGAAAACAAAAATGAAAGAAAAAAAAAGACGTTATAGAGTCATAAAATGAGAAATGATTGCATTTCTCATTTGAAGAGCTAATCGCTGTGCAAAAGCTTTAGAACAGCGATTATGGATTAGCAACAAAACGTGTTAACGAACGTACAGACGAAAGCAAAAATGAAAGAAAACAAAAGACGTTATAGAGTCATAAAATGAGAAATGATTGCATTTCTCATTTGAAGAGCTAATCGCTGTGCAAAAGCATGAATTATACACCCTTCTGGCTTTAAACCCTCGATATATGTTACTCGAGGACTCTGAGGAGAGAAAAAACATTAAAGGGAGATTTAAGTTGAAGGAGCAAAGAAAAAAAAATTGAACGTGATGGACAGAAGCGTCAAGTGTGTGGGTTACGAAGTTATGTATTATGGAACGTAATGAGAGCAAGCAGAGACAGAAAAAAGTACGAGGGAAATATTTGAAAATGGCCGTTTGGCAAAATTTGAGCCAAGAGGAGATCGGAAAATATATTTTAACTCGTGTGTATCGTATATTAATCATCAAAGCCGAATATTCGATGGCCAAGAGAGTAAGAGAGAAAGCTGAGGCGTTCGTAAAACGCTTTTGCTTGTTCGGATAAAGGCTCCTCTCATTTTGAAAAAAACAAAAAAGGAAAAAAAAAGAATATCTGTCTGTCTCTCTCTCTTGTCGATTAATCTCTGATCTATACGTGAGCAATAGCGATTATTATCGATGAGATAGCAACGACGGTTGCTCTTTGTACTAATACATAACGCTATATATGTATACTATATATGCCCATAACAGTAATATGCGATTATCGAGAGTAAATCGAAGCTTCTCTCGATCTTTCCTATTTTTCAAAATCGATTACTCGAATCTCAACTAAAAAAAAAAAAAAGAAAATGACAAGAAACGAAAGAAAGAAGAAAACGAGAATATAAATTGAGCCGCGCTCCACATGTACGAGCTTTATATTATGTGAGGCACAAATTTGCGGACACGTTTTGCCATTCGGCCGTGTGTCGCGTGATTCTTCCGACCTACGACCTGCGTCGCCGTAGGACACCGATATGGATCTTCCTTTCTTCGGGTTATATTAACCGATTATATTCCATGCGCGCGGTTACCATTTTGCCATCTTATACTGTGCCTGCGGCGCAATCTCTTTTGCAATTCGCGTATCCCTGTATGCATGTGTGTGTGTATTCGTTCGACGTCGACACGAAAAGGCTATTCTTGAGTCTCGATGGCGGAACACGCGACTGGATAGTATTTTTTTTTTTCCTCCCTTTTTTTTATTTTAATTTTACTGTAAGTTTATTTATTATGATGGCTCGCGCACGCGCGAGACTGTCGTCTATTCTTTATATATATATATATATATGTGTGTATATATTTATATATATATAAAGATATAGTATATTATCATTATCATTATTATGTATGCGTTCGTAAATGTAGATCTTTCTTGTACATTTTCTATATATTATAAATTATTAAGCTCCATTCTATCCATTCTTTATTTTTATCGATGCTATTTGGATCGTAACGAACTTTCGTATTTTTTTGTATTGTCAAAAAAAAAGCGTTTTTTTTTTGGTGTTCTTCAAAGGCAGGACCTAATTATCAACACTTATTGTCTCGATTGACTGCACAATAATACTGATATATATAACTGTTAGCTGATCTTCCTTCCCCTTAATGATATCATTCATTATTCTGTATTTCGTATTTCACTCGATTAACGGTCTTGTACATTATGAACAGTATTTAGAGGCTAAGACGACGAGAAATTTCTCCCCCAAGTGTGCGGCTATAAAACGTAAAGCGTTCATTTCATTCCTCGTCATTAAACGCGCATGTAATTTTTTTTTTTAAATATTATTTTATTTTTTTTCAAAGTGTTACATCATTCGATATCACTGATTAAATCGCATAGACGAATAATCATCGACATCAAGCTTGTAACAATAGCGAGATTTAAAGAGGCAAAAAAAAATTAACACTTCTCGCAATTTATATACAATCGTTGATAACAAATGGCCGAAGCGTGTTGAGGAAAAAAAAAAAAAGGTAAATAAAAATCAGAAATCAAAATCGCATCGACCAATCCATTGTTGAAAATGGACATTGGCATTCGATATTATATCATTGAAAACGAGTTCCTATGAAAAAGAAAAAAAAAATATAAAAATACAATTGATTGAACTGTCATTGCAAGTTCTCTTCGATTGTTGAATTTAACAAAAAAACTCGACTGTACGGACCGAGCTAATCGGAGTTTTTTCAGTGTGCCAATCTTTCCTTTTTTTTTCTTTTTTTTTTATACGCTTTTGGAAAATAGCGAAAAATACAAAATGCAATTTGTGCGAATAAAACGTTATCTCCGAAGTTACGAGAACGAGGAGAAAAAACGATATCTATTTTATCGCGTGTATTAATTCAAATGTGGCAATCGGAGCATCGAACGATATACCCAAAATTTCAAAAATGCTCGCTCGCGGCGCTTAAACAGGAAGTAAAGAAATGTACTTACTAACAGGATGTGAGCTTTGTCGCGAGAAAGCCTACGAAATTAATACGAGAGTTATGGAGTAACATAAAAAAAAAAAAAAAAAAAAAACGTCGCTAAAGCCTACAAGACACACAACATTGAAAAAAAAAACACACACACACACACACACACACAAACAAACGTATGTATAGAATGTACACCGACTTAAGGTAGATTTTAGTTAATAAGGCAAAGGCTATATTAAAGTATATATATATATATATATATATGTATATATATATATATCCAATCTTTATTCGTGACTATATAGTGCGCCGTTAAAAAGAATGCAAAAACCCAAAACGAGAATAATTCTTATAAAATTATCTTGCCAAGTTGAGTTGAAAAAAAAAACAAATAAAAAAAAAACGGTTGAAGAGCATTTTACGAAATTACAAAGAAACAGAGGAAAAAAAAAACGCACCGCGCTATGTTACGATGAGTGTACTATTTATACCTCCAGATCATTAGTATACATAAACGATACTAAAAAAAAAAAAGGAAAAGAAAAATAAACATGAATCGTTTGCCATTGTACTACGAACTATAAATTAGCTCGATTAAATTATTGAGTGTAACGTTGTGTAATGTGCTGTAATAAATGTGATTAGATATATATATATATATATGTATATATATATATATATATATATATATATATATATACACACACACGAATACAAAAATGAATAATAAATGAATGGAAACGAGTGAGAGAAAAGACTCAAAAATAATTTCTTGCCACTGCTTCGTTTGTCTTGATTCTGTTTTTTTTTTCTTTTTTCACCACCATCTTGAGTGCCCTGAGTTGTAAGTAATGAAAAATACACGCAATAAGAGGATTTATACAAGTTAGAATGTTTATTATAAACCAAAGCTTACATTTTACCAGATCATCATTGAATAACAATATAATTTGCACCTGAGAGTCAGAATACCTAAAATTGCTACTACAATTCTGCAATGTGAGTATTCTCGTGTTTTTTTTTTTGTCTCACGGGCAGATTACACAATACATGGTCAATGTAAACTTTAATACTTATGCGTTATTTACGAACAAACGTTTTTATTTTATTTTTTCCTTCAGTTTTTCTCTCCCAATGAAAACTTAATATAATAATAATATTAATAGTATGTCGTTTTTATGTAATATATATATATACATATATATCACTCAACGCGGTTCACCCGGCATACAAAACAATACCAAATACTGCTAAGCAGTTGAAAAACAAAAAAAAAATCCACTTCGCTTTTCTCTGAATGAAAAAATTAAAAAAAAAAAAAAAAAAAAAAAACAATTTCATCGTATCGTGCGCGAGTCACAAAACTATATCAAAGTTGATCTCTAATGTCGATGCTGAATGCGTATAAAAAATTGTTCTCGGGACGCTCTTTAATATAGTTTTGTGTCCAATTATCCATCTTGAGAGCAGCACGAATGATGAAAAGCAGATCAACTCATGTGGAAAAAAAAAAACGTGACATTGACTCTTGAATACAGCGATTAGCAGTCGATCGCTTATTCATTTTTTTTCAAATTTTTATCATCCGTCTCTCGTCTCTAGGCCTTTGAGCTCTCAGGCGCGCATGCATACAATAAATGCCTGTGAATGAGACAGAGCGCGCGATTTTTTTCTTTCTCAAAGAGAAACTCGCAAACTCATCGCAACAGATAAAGGTAAAAAAAGAGAAAAAAAAAATCAGGAAATAAAATGATCGCGTATTTACGGGCTGTGGGGGGGATAAGAAGAAGAAAAAGCCTTTTAACATCACATATCCATTTTTCTGTATATATTTCTTTTTACCTCGTTTTCTCGCATGCTTTATCCCGTTTTAATAAAATATTCATTATCCGAGGGTTCGGGGATTTGTTAATGATTTATTTTTATATTTTTTTAGTTTACACGAAATTTCATTGCTTGAAATGTCCCATGCAAACTTTCATTGGTTAATGAACTAACGCGCGGCGTTGACGACTACGAGCTCTATGCACTGTCGTTTATCGGTAAATAATGCAAATATATAAATAAGGGCGTCAATTTTAATATATATATATATATATATAAATATATATATATATGTATATACCGAAATATAGTGAGGCCTCGCCAGGGTGGCCACGATCGTACATGCAAAAACGTCAGATTGTTTTTTTTTTTCTTTTTTTTTGTTTCGTACAAGACTATCCACTTTCTCAATGGTATTCTCGTCTTTGAACGATGCGATCGTTTTCCCCGAAAGACCATTCTGCTTAAAGTAGCTGCCAAATAAATAACCGAGAGATTAAGAACTCGATGCACGATCAAAGTTTACATTTTGCAAAGTGAAACGAGAATCAGCGACAGAGCTCTATCACTGTAATTTCGCGCTAATGTAAATATTTTCATTACACGAGACAGCCTCGTTAAAATCAAACAGATCTCTCACACGTGAACAGTCTACGATGCTGAATTTTCTCAAATTCTCACGGTTTGGGCGCAAATTTAATGAGGAAAAAAATTTAAATAAAAATTGAATGATAAGAAAGAAAGCTTGAAGAATCGATACGAGACGATCAATAAGTTTTAAATGATATATTAAATAAATTCTCAATATTAATATCTCGGGTGACTAGTCCTGCACCCACGATCCTCCTTTATAAATCATTTTTTTTTTTTTTTTCGTCCCTTTTCCTTTTTTCCGTTTCTTGTGATTTAGCGAAACAATAAATTAATTCAGCGGATAATTATTAAAAAAAAAAAAAAAAAGGTATCAACTTATCAACTATAAATTAACGCGGATCGGTTCAGACGGAGCGACGGACACAATTTTCCGCAGGCAATTTTTCAGCCCTTCATTGTAAATGCAGTTAATTTTTTTTTTCTCTTAAAAAATCATTTTCCTCTCTCTCTCTCTCTCATCGCAATTGCGAGACGATATGTTTGATGGCATAATTCGTAATTGCGTCTCGAATTCATAAAATACAAAAAAGAAAATCTTCAAATCAGACAGGCAATGATTTGTCATTTTATAATTCTATAACGTCTTTTTTTTTCATTCTTTTTTGTTTTCGTCTGTACGTTCGTGAACACGATTTGTTGCTAATCCAAAAGTCTCGCGAGCTACATATTACTTAAGCACAAAACGCACAATTGTTTTTGTTTTAATTCTCTTTTTTTCCCAGCACCCAAATAATGCAATTAGTTGAATTTCGTTTTTTTTCTTCTTTTTTTAGTTTTTAGTTTTTTTTTTTTTTTTTTTTTTTTGATTGGCGTACAGTCGAAGCAAAAAAGTGGATGAATGTTTCGCCGAGCAACTATTCGACGTTGCGGCAATCTCGCGTACGAGCCGATAAGCTCGTTTATATTTCGTGCTCGCGAGTGTCCAATATGCGTGAGATAAAGCAGCTGGAATGTTTTTCTTTTTTTTTTTCTTCTTTTCTTTTCTTTCTCTAGGGTGGATCCAATAAACGCAACGGGGCCTAGACATCGTGGTCAACGTTTAAGTTCAAAAACGCTGCTGAGTCCTTTTTGCCACCTTCATCAACCTCTCTCGCTCATTCTCTCTCTCTCTCTCTCTTTCTTTCTCTCTTATCGCAATGTAGTCGCTTAGTTTATCGCTCTATTGGGCGCGAACAGCATGTTTTCGATCCTGAAACACAAGAGATACAAGTTATCCATTACCGAGTGTCATCGTTGAGCAATAATGAACAGAAAAAAAAAGAATTGAAAGGAAAAAAAAGAAAACTGTATCTTCGATCGGCTGTGAAAAAAAAATAAAAAAGAAAGAAAAGCGAAATCCGCCTGGAAAAATCTCTTATTCCAAATAAACGATCTCTCATCGACCACACAAAAAATTAATGCAAAAAAGATATTGGCGAATTTGATGATTTCTTCTAGAATTTATCGAAGACGTGAGATAATGTGATATTGATTTTTAAAAAAAGAATAGTAGGTAGATTATTGCTGTCTCAAGTTTTGCCAGTTGACCGTGAAGGCTGTGATTTTTTTTCAAATTTTTTTATTTGTAGAGTAGAGAAAAAAATTAACAGAGGCAAATTAATTGCATTTTTTTTAAATTGTACATGAAATTTTTAAATACAAAAAAATAATGGATCGCCTGCTAATATATATATATATATATGTTCAAAAACATCACAATCATGCCACATTTCTACACAGCAGGGCAACGGAAAATATTTCTACGGCACTCACACACATACGGGGAGGGAATAAATGAAGATAAAGATCTCTACAAATGCGCATAGTCAGAGTTCATTAAAGCGTATTATATTGCATTATTTCTATTAATAATTTTTCATCGCACACATCGTTATTGATCATTGTGCCCACATAAATACCACATGAACAAATAGACAATGATAGAGAAATGAGTTAAAACGAATTTGGAAAAGTAAATAAAATAAAAAAAAAGAAAAAAAAAACAAAACAAAATGCTACATATGTACGCACCTGTACTGACTTTGTATCTCACGATTCTTGAGGCCTGATTTTTTCGTACATGGTCCTTGATCAGCGTGCCCAGTATTTTCTCATCCGTACCTAAGACCCCGGGTCCGCGATACTCAAAGCGAAAAAAAAACGACAACGCAGATATCGAGAAAAAAAAACAAAAAAAAAAAAACCGAAGAAAAAGTTGTGTGACGATAAAAAAAAATACATTTGCGTGCGAGAGAGAGAGAGAGAGAGAGAGAGTAAAACGAGAAGAAACAATTTTTTTTTTTCCAATAATTATCATAACCGGATTTAAACAAAATTTTACAACGATAAGTTGAAAGAAAAAAAAAATGACACGAAAATTTGTTGTAAAATAATTTATTTTTCTTTATTTATATTTATTAAAGTATCAAGGCACTAATCCCTCCATTATTTCTCCGTACGCTTCGCGTTATCACCAAATATTATACCCAGTGAAAATTATCTCGGTTTTCTTATCTCTCGAGCGAATATTCCATAAAACATTTTCGCGACATATTCGACCTAACTAGCATATCTCTAAAATATATATCATTTAATATAATATTTATAATATGTATGACTAACAATCGATATAAAAAAAAAAAAAAAAAAAAGCTACGCTCTATCCGTACAGAAATGCGTGCAGGGTGTCTCTCGATAAAAAAAAAAACAATAAAATTGATTTAAAAAAAAAGAAAAAAATTATAATGGTTTCATTACACGTGTGTGAGATCCTCGTGAACGTGGGCGAGTTTTTTTTTCATCTAAACTACTATAAATACAACAATGTAAAAAGAACGGAGCATCGCTGAGAGAGAATAAAAGGAAAACGAGACACCATGCACTTTATATTTGATACCATAACGTTAGGACGCGATAAAAGCAAAATAAAAATCTCGATTCTATAGAATGACGAGAAAAAAAAATAAAAAATAACCCGTTAACGACAGCGATTCGGCGAAAATCGTTCGCAATTTTCTGCTTTGCCACGATTCCAACCAAACCGAAAACTCCGTAAACTCGAGTAAAGCCAAGTTTGAAAAAAAAAAAAAGCTCAATAGAGAAATAAAATGTACATCGAATGTGATCGAGCGCGATTCTCACAGAAACCAAGTTCGTGATAATTATTGTAAATGCAATTCGTCATGCCTGTGAGACTCGATTAATCTCAACGTGGCAATTCGTCATGCAAATGCTCCGATAAAAAATCGGCATTAAAAAAAAAAAAAAAAAGAAAGAAAAGAAGAAGCACCAATCCAATAGAGGGCTCTTCCAGTATCTTTGGTAATTGTGTCGAATACTGATACATCACATTGGACGATTGAAGAACAATAATAGAGGAAAAAAAAAAAAAAAAAAAGTATTCAGCACAGTTACTCTTTTAACGCTCACGCGAGATTTGACAATTTTTTTTTCCGCCTATAAACTAAAACACGTATAGGAAAAATCGCGAATCCCGAATAAACGAAAAAAAAAAAAAAAAAAAAACGAGGATATATTTGTCACGCGTGCACGAGATACAACGAACGAAGAAAAAAAAATCTAGCTTGAGCGACAAACGCGATTTTTTGTAGTTCTTGTTTTGTCTCCTACGTGGAGGAGGAGTGAATGCCAAAAACATGAAAGAATTTATTTTTAAAACCGGGTTTGTTAGGACTAGCATCGTGATGGCCGGATTGTCCTTCGTGGATCGCCCTCTGTACCAGCGGCAGGGAGCCCTGTGTGATCGTGTGTCGAATCGTCAGATCGGGCCGGACAAACGAAAAAAAAGAACAAAAGAGAGAAAAAAAAAAAAGAAAGAAAGAAAGAAAAGAACATAAAGGGAGCGGTTTTTTTGTTTTTTTTTTCAAGGATAATTAGACGACTAATGGTGATTGGGTGTGTGTGACGACTACTTGCATGCTTGGTGCGACTCTAATTTATAAATATAAATCTCGCGTACTAGTGAAATTCATAGATGACAGAGAAAGAAAGTAAGAGAGAGACAGTTAAAAAAAAATAGAAAATAAAGATAAGACAAAAGTTTCACGATAACGAGGATAGGGGAGAAAATTTGGAAAAAAAAAAAAACAAAATCAGGGAAAACTCACCTCGTCGTGTTGCTGTTCATGCTCGCTGTTCGCGAGACTGGAACGCGAACCTCGTCTCGTTGTTCCCTTCTCGTCACCTAGGATTTGTGCGACCTTCGCTTGCTTCACGAGATCCAATGCCTGCGTGCAAATTACCAAGAGAAACCTTTCATCCACGCCTCTCAGAGAATAATTATTTCTTTCTTTCATTTTCTTTCGAGCAAGATATAAAAAAATTTCAAGCACTAGATTGCAATTTCCTCGTATGGATGATTTTCGATTGGGAGAAAAAGAAGAAGGCACGGGAATAAGAAATTCTCTGGTGGAAAAAAAAAATACATGCAAAAATATAATAATATTGAATATATTTCGCATGTAAATTATTTTTCGCGGAGAATAGAGAGACGTGGATGAGGAATTTTGTCAACCAATTGACAATTTACAAAAGATGGAATATATAAAAATAAAAAAAGCACGACATAATCGTTCGCTCAGGGAGAGACACATAGAGAAAAGAGATGATTAAATGCCGCTCACCTGTTTGAAGTGCTGCGTGTAACGGGAAATTGAGGAAAGGATGAGAAATGAGTCGGAATGATCAAAGCGCGTGCTAATATATATATAATATTATATATATATATATAATATTCTATATATATATATATATATATAATATTTTATATATATATATAATATTTTAAAACGAACAAATTCACGTTTCACGAAAAATGCCATGAAAAAATTTAAACGAGCTTGACTCACCTCTTTTCGCGATCTCAACGCACAATCTTCGAGTGTCTCAGCCGCCTCGTATTTTCCTTGTCGTCGGTAAAGAGCCCCGAGATTTTTAAGCGTAGTAGTTACAGTTGGCGAATCGACCTTTGCGGCCTTGTGCCATCCACCGTATTCGCCATAAGGCGTATTTTCCTTATTTCTGTGCTTATTCTCTTCTCGCTCCTCGGCAACCTGACAAATTAATGAGGCAAAAAATAATAATAATAAATTGTTGTGTTAAATTATTTATTATTATTATAGAAAAGAAAAGAGATAGAAAAATTTAGAAAAATGTTCAAAAAATTCTACAATTACTTTGTAAAAATGTAATTAAATTGCACGAAAAAGGAGAAAAAAAAAAATTCTCACCTGCCAAATTGGCTTGTTGTCACCATCAATAGCACCAAATTCCTTCTCATGGGCGCGTGTCAGTACTTGCTTGTATAGAACTTCAGCATCCTTGTATTTGCCCTGTTTTAGATAACACGAGGCGAGATTATTCTTTGTTTTAGCGACGTTTGGATCGTCCGGGCCAAGTTTGGCCTCATAAATTTCCAATGCCCGCTGATAATATCTCTGGACTTCCTCGTATTTTCCCTGATTTTGGCAGAGCAAGGCAAGATTGTTGAGTTGCTTCGCAACATCAGGATGATCACGACCCAATACTTTTTCTCTTATTTCCAATGCTCTCTTGCATAATGGCTCGGCCTCCTTATATTTTCCACGTTTACCATAAAGCACAGCAAGATTATTCAATGTTGCCGCTACAGCTGGGTGATTCTCACCGAGTGTTTTCTCACGAATCGCGAGGGCATCGTTCAACAAATTTGCTGCCTCTTTGTATTTATTCTGATCGCGATAAACGAGAGCGAGAATATTAAGCATCGTCGCGACATCTGGATGATCGTGTCCAGATGTTTTTTCAAGATCTTCGAGTGCTTGCTTGCAAAGTGGCACTGCGACCTCGTAACGACCTTGACTCGCGTACTGAATCACGAGATTGTGAAGAGTTCGAAGACGCGCTGGTATCTCGTAACCGGCGTTTACCTGCTGTGCGAATTGAGACGGGGGCGTTGGCGACATTGCTGAGATGGTGAAAAAAGGAAAAAAAAAACAAGAAAACGTATAAATATTAGTTTGGCGATTTGGCAATTTTTCATTGAGATCCAGACGATATTTGAAAAATCGTTAGAGACTCAAGGCCGTCTACATACTGTTTCGCTCGTCGGCCTCGTCATCGGGGAATAAATCAACTACAGGATCGTCCTTTGGTCTGTCTTTAGCATTTTCATCGTCAGCAGGTGGATCTGGATCGTATTGTCTCATGCTATTCATAAAATCGAGCTGTCTCTTCTCCTCCTCGAGTTGAGCGACCTGTCGCAACAGACAAAAAAATAATTGTCAATAAATTATTCGCCCGAATAAATTTGAATTTAATTAATCGTAAGATTTTTTTTGAGAATTAAAATTAAATTGGACAAATTTGATTAATTTTTTTGGTCATTAAAGTCATGAGAAAAATTCTTACAGCTTGCTCGCTCGCTTGAAGTTTTTGTTGAGTGCCAGCCAATTCGTCTCTGAGCCAAGCATTTTCCTGACAAAGCCTCCTGACTTGAGTTCGTAATTTTTGCTTCTCAGCCTCGACCATCTGGAGATGACTGGCAAGTGCCATCATCACCTGCGCCTCGCCAAGTCCCAGCTCGATCATCTCAATATTTTTACTCAAAAGACTGGCTTTGTCACGTGCTGCCGGTGCATCCTGTGACTGTAAACCCTGAAGAAGACCTCCGTGCTCGCAACGCAATGCCTCGAGGCCCTGAGCAACGGTACGAGCACCCGCGACTATCTCTTCCTGCGTCATGGCCGTCATTCTGCCAATGTGTTCTATTTTCTTTCTGCAAAAAAAAAAAAATAAAGTAAAATAAAAATTAGAATAAAAATTAAAATTTAAGCTTCGATTTATATACGCGAATGCAAAAAAATTGCTCTGTAAGAATTTCACATGAAATTTGCTACGACCAGCCAAGGCCAAGCACTTTTTTCCTTCGTCAACAAGGAGATGATGAAAAAAAAGATCCTTCGGTTAACCGTCCCAGGTAACATAAAAGTATATAAATGTTTGCAATTAAAATTTCATTCCGATAAAGTGGCGGATCCGGTTGTACATAAACAAAAAAAGTGCTGACCATTTATGGTTAAAAAGGTGAGACACTTTATGTGGAACGATCCTTTTTCAAATGGCAATCAAAGTTTTATTTTAAATCGTCATTACTGAACTCTCGCTCATTGTTAATAAAAATTCTTGAATTTTTCGTCGTTTTTACACTCTCAGAATAATTATCGCTAAATTTTAGCTTGAGAGTCTAAAATTCACAGACGGAATTTCGTCGAATTGTTTAAGCGTGAAATTATCGTACAGTAGCGATATTAGGCCCGAATTGAAGAAGAGAAGAGAAAACGTGTGAGAGAGAAAAAGAAGAGAAAAGGCCGATCGTTGCCAGAGACGAGAGACGTCCCAAGTAAATCAATTTACATTGAGTTTAATCGAGAAACGCGAACTTACCCCATGTCAGGGTTGAGGGTAAAAGCCGGGCTTGAACGACCAAACGAACCACCAACCACTACCACCACCACCACCACGGCACCGCACGGAATCAATGTGGCTCAATATTTTAACGCAAGCGCAAAACTACCATCGCAACTCGAGAATTCCTTTCTACCCTCACGTTGCATTTCCTTATGCGGAAAAACGATATATAGCACACTTCGTGCTATGACATTGCCAGAACAATTCGACAAAATAAAAATAACAAAAAATAAAACGTGAATGAATAAAATACTTCATTGGCCAAACCGGTTACTATTTTTTCTCCATCTCTAGTGCAATATTACACTTTTCACACGAGACAGTCGTGAGGAATCGGGAGTACCGACAAAACCTTGACCTCGCCGCGAAATCCTTGCTCGAGTCCTTTCCAGTTAAATTTGCCTTGACCCTTTTTTTTTCACCCACCAAAAAGTTTTCAGGCATTTTCGCGTAAATATGTGAGAAATGAAGCTTTTTGGTTTTTTTTTTTCGTGAAATACTGAGAGTTGAAAAAAGATGGACACGTGGCTAAGGGAACAAAAGAGTGTGAGAATTCTTTCGCGTGAAAGGGAGAAAAGTCGTGCTGGCGACCAAAGAAAATACGTGGGTGTGTCGTTTTTCACGACCCCAGAGGGGAGGAAAAGTTCGGTGGAGAGTCGAGACTGTGTCATTCGGGACATGACAGTGAGAAGCGATTCTTCTCGATTATTCTAGATTCACTTTTTTAATCTTCACTTATAACACACTGATGGTCATTACTTTAGTATTCGCTATGATGGGCATGAATAAAAACGCAAGCACCATCATTCGGGCCACGAGGATGAGAAGCTTTATTCTCGTTTCACTTTTACTATTCGCCATAGGCTTGTGAACGTTGCGAGTAATATACATGGAAGGTTGAAAAAGTTCCCGGAATATTGCTTAGCGCGTTATTGTTGCCGCGATGAGCAACTATTCCGGGAACTTTTTAAATCTACACTTATAACACACCGATGGTCATTACTTTGGTGTTCGCTATGATGGGCATGAATAAAAACGCAAGCACTATCATTCGGGCCACGAGGGTGAGAAGCTTTATTCTCGTTTCACTTTTACTATTCGCCATAGGCTTGTGAACGTTGCGAGTAATGTACGTAGTATGTTGAAAAAGTTTCCGGAATATTGCTTAGCGCGCTATCGTTGCCGCCATGAGCAACTATTCCGGGAACTTTTTAAACCTACACTTATAACACACCGATGGTCTTTACTTTAGTGTTCACTATGATGGGCATGAATAAAAATTCACGCACACGCGTTTAGCCGATAGTCAACAGCTGACGATTTTATCGAACCAAGGCCGTCCTCGTGACGCAATAAAAATTGCCTCGGTTGATTACATCATTGCCATGACGTGTACAATATATATATATATACATGCATATGCGTGTGTATATGTTGATCGAAAAAAAATTAAACTTTCGAATATTTGAACAATATACGGATCGCTGATTTAAAGTTTAAAAAATACGACGTATAGCGAACAGACCATGAGTGTATATATTTAATATATCAAACATATACCATTGGATATATTAAATATATATTTTCGACGAAAATTTGTTTTCATGATAATTTTTGAACATACGAGAAATATATACGCTCGTAAAGTAGATCAGAAATACATTCGAGAAATATATATATGAAATATATTCACGATACATAAAAAGACGAAGAGTTTTATATTTCGAATATATCATTGGATATAAGAGAACAAATTTCCGGCCTTAAAATATATCATTCGAGATATATCTGGGTTAAATTTTCGATGCATAAAAGAACAAAAAGTTTTATAATTCCCAAATATTTTTGCTGACTTTTCATTCAGTGGAATGAAAGGATTAAAAAAAAACAAAAATCGTCAAAGACAGCAAAATTTTTTTCTCGTGGAAAGAAGAAAATTGCCGATAAAATGCTTGAGATAAGGAGAGGAAAAAAGGGACCAATCTTGTCTCGGGCTTGAGGATGATAAGATCTGAGAGGCTCTCGTGACTGCGGCGTGAGAGAACTTCGTAATGCAATACGGAAGTGCATTGCTTTATTCATAACAAATTACGAGTTTCGATACTTAATTATTTTAACGCGATGATTAAAATATGCGCCTATCACATTCCCCCCCCCCCCCCCGACCCCCGATAACACGATGATTAAATAGTTCAACATTATTATTATTTTCTTCCCGATTCATGAGAATCTAATCGCGTTCAATGTGCGTTCTAACGTGATTTATTGTTACGTTTTTCGATGACAAAACAATCAAATAACCTAATTATTATTATTATTTCTTTTTTTTTTTAAGATTCATGAAATTTTACTCACATTCTATATGCGTTCAGCGTTTTTGACATATCTGTTCTACCCATGGATAATGCTGGATTTTTCCACACGTGCCTATTTATGGCATGAATAATGTTTCAGCATTTTATGAAGAAAGAAAGAATAAAAAGACGAGAGAAAAAAAAAAACGTATTGCGCTTATCGACCTGCCTTTTTATTCTTCCTCTCTGTCTCTCTCTATCTCTCTTTCTCTCTGTCTCTACGGCTTCGGTTTCACTCTGTGAGACGACGCCGAGCGTTTTTTTTTATCGGTATATTACACGTTTTTTAAAGCACGCTCGATACAAATTTTTGATATTCTCACTTTTAACGTTATTTCAATGGCGATATGCCCA
Source organism: Dyspetes luteomarginatus (assembly GCA_963669185.1). Taxonomy (NCBI): domain Eukaryota; kingdom Metazoa; phylum Arthropoda; class Insecta; order Hymenoptera; family Ichneumonidae; genus Dyspetes; species Dyspetes luteomarginatus. The sequence goes on from OY769903.1 coordinate 4,447,468, forward strand.
ACAAACGATTTTATAAAGTTCAATGTAGAAAACATAACTGTCGTTTTTATTTAGGCGTTCATCATCGGTAGAAAAATATATGTATATGTATATTTGGGTCTGCGTGTATATTATTGGTGTTTTATGCTATTATGTATATATATATATATATATATATATATATATATATATGTATATAGTATGTATGGTATATCTATATATATATATCTAATTCGTCTGATTCTCTCTGCACGAAGGGTTGCTCGCGACTCTCATTTCTCACTGAATTTGCTGCCACGAACGGGGGTTGATCCAAGCCTTACGGGCTAACCAGCTACCCCTCGACCATTCCTACCCTGACGCTGTACGAGAAAACGCTAAAACGCACGCGCGCAACCACCTCGCGAATTGTGCAGAGAGGGTTGGAAAAAAAAAATGCGCCGACGACTGCGCATATCGAGACTCGAACTGACCTTGTTACAGTCGAATTTCTCAGAATTGTTTTTTTTTGTTTTTTTTTTTTTTTATGACTCGACTGGGTTGATGATTTTTTTTAATTCGAGGAATAAAAAATTAATCTTGTATTTTATTACACACGAGGAGTCAGACGATAAAATTGCACATGTTGAATTTTTCGGAAAATACCAAATTTAAACCTAATTCATGGAAGTGGAAGCGATTTTTTTTTTTTTGTTTTAATTCTCGGACAAACCCTTTTGGTTTTGGCCGCATTGACTGCATTTTGGATGCATTAATGTCAACTTTTCAAAATATTTTTCAAGTACAGCTCAAGATGTAAAAAAAGAATTCTGCGACATTTTACTGTAACGAGACCGAAGGTCCAACAATCAACAAATTAGAACACATGCTCTGTTTTTATCCATCATATGGAGGGGGGAGAGAGAGAGAGAGAGAGAGAGAGAGAGAATGGATTTTAAAAAATCTAGAAAGTCGAGAGAGAGAGAGAGAGGGTATCGGAATGAATTTTTTATTCCAGCAAAGATTTTGTTTCGCAGTTCACGCACACGCGAGTACGAGATTACGGAACGTATACAGTCGCTGATCTCTCGGATCTCATCAACGAATTAGCTAGGTAGAGTCGTTGAGTCGTTTATGAAATGGAAACTATTTTTGTTGTTTTTTTTTTTAATTTTTTTTTTTTTAATTCTCGGAAAAACCCTTTTGGTTTTAGCTGCATTGAATGAAAGATCGCATGAAATGTTCAGAGGAATGACTTTCCAAAATATTTATAAAATACAAATAGCTCGAGGTGTAAAAAAAAAAAAAAAAAACTATTCTGCGAAATTTTACTGTAACGAGACCGAAGTTGAGTTCCAACAATCAACAAATCAAAACACATTCTCTGTTTTTACCCTTCATATGGAGAGGGGAGAGAGAGAGAGTGAGAGCGAGAAAATGGATAAAAATTTCCTCTAGAAAGTCAAGAGGTGGGGTATCGGAATGAATTTTTATCAGAGCAGATTTTGCTTCGCAGTTCTCGCACACGCGGTCACGAGATTACGGAACATATATAGTCGCTGATCTCTCGGATCTCATCAACGAATTAGACGGTAAAGTCGTTGAGTCGCAGTACTTTTCGTTGCAGAGTTAGAGATTTCATGATATATATATATACTAATACTAATATATATATATATATAATTACTACGACGTAAAATTCAATTATTCTAACAGAGAAAATCGTGTTATATATATATAAAAAATTCTCTAGAACGATATATCGTTCTAGAGAATTTTATACATATATATATAACACAATTTTCTCTGTAAGAATAATTAAATTTTACGTCGTAATAATTGTCTCGCAATAATTCCTCTGAATGATTGTGAAAAACTGTATCATGAAAAGAAATGGACTCTTTTGATCTGGTTGGTAAATATGCAGCTGGTATTTTACTTGGTCAAGTGACCGAGAGAGTGGCAAAAGTTGCTTTGGGATCGGTGAGTCTGCGCTCGTTAGATCAACCGATGATTCATCATAGCTCGTACACAAACAAGTCTTAACAGTGTAATACAGTAACTACACCCACAGCCACAAGAAAATTTAATCTTCTCTCTCTCTCTCTTTCTCTTCATTTGTTCGCTTGTGCAAAAATACACGTGCGCCCCCTGCAACGTTATTCAAGTTTCTATCAGCTCTCCCCTTTTATATATGCTCATCGCATTTGGCTCTTTTCCTTACGTGGTTTTTATTAAAATCTCCGACGAAATCTCATCTGCCCACACTCTCAAGAAACGAGAGTGAGAGAATCGAGAAGGCGTTTCGGTTTTCACTCGACCGGAATCTCTCTCAATAGTCTGAAAAATAAAACAAAAAATGCTCAAAACGTTAAATTTCATCCACTCGGTTCAATTTTATGGGCGTAAAAAATCCTCAAAAAAAAAAGAAAAAATTGTTAAATTTCATCGAATATTTAAAATTAATTTTTATATCGTGGAAATAATATTTTATAATTATTATTGAAATGCATACGTATTTCTCGTATCTGTTTCTACGACAGCTCAATCAACAGAGAATGAGAGAGAATAAAGGGGAAAAAAAAGGAGCCTGAGAAAAATCGCTTTAAAATTTGTCTTTATTGATTATTTCATGGAAATCAAATCTTACGCGTGTGGCTCACTCTGGCGGAGAATAATTAATACGTAAGTGCTAAATTTAATAAGGAATAAGCACGCGCCACGCTACGAGGATGTACTTTTTGAGCCTTATAGATAAAACGCAGCTGGTTGACCTCCACCCCCCCCCCCCTTCCTTCACAAGACACTTTGGAAGACCATAAATGGGGTACATTATATCTATATATACAAGAGTTTTGTGCATGTAACCAGACCATTTTGATATTTTCAACAGGACGGAATTCTTGAGGCGAAATTTGCTGAGTAATGAGCGTCTCGACCGAGAACTCAAACGTGCACGATCAATGAAACTTTCCTTCGTGATGTTTCATATATATATATATTTACACGACTATTTCATTTTATTGATATTAATTTACGTATTTTTCATGGTCGGTGTGCATAGAATTGTCGTAAAAGTATAATAAACGATTATTATTATTATTTGTACAAGTTAATGCACAAGTTACAGGGACGAAAAAGTTGCACCAAAGCGCGTGTGAGCGCAAACGCTTCATATAAAATGGACTTTTTATATTTAAAAAAAATTGATTCTTCAGTTCTAATGGCAGGAATAATGGTACAATGATAATTGCTCTCACAATTTGCTATATCGTTTCGTTTCGTCTCAAGCGTCGCATCGAGAACAGGGAGAGAGAGAGAGAGAGAGAGAGAGAGAGAGAGAGACGTTAACGGTCATGGTCGGGAAGTCTTTTCGTCACGGTTACGCGACTACCGAACTTCGCGGAAACTGATTACAAACGTATCAACTTCCGGTTACACTTGCGACGTTTCAATCATATATACATATATATGTGTGTGTGTGTGTGTGTCTATACTTTGTGTGTAAATATATAAATGGAAAATTTGATAACAAATTATAAATATTTTAAAAGGAGAAGGAAAAGGTGAAAGACGAGAGGCGTGGCAGGTGCAAGAATAAAGGCCTCAAAGGGCCACAACTTTTATTCAGGACGACAATCTCTTTTCCGGCTTTCTTTGATCGATAGTTAAGTCGCGACAATTTTTTTTTTTCAAGTTTTTTGAAAGAAAAAACGCGCGGTCAAAGTCGAAAAGACGAAAAAAAAATAGAGACGAAAAAAATTACGAAAGATGAGACATCTATATATTGTGAATTTGTACTCACTCGTGTGAACGGTCCATGCAGGAATCCCTTCAAAGTATTTTCAAATGATCATTCCACCACTGTAAAAAGAATTTCCTTGATAATTTTCAGCAATTAAATCGCTCACAGCACTGAAATTTCACTATCGCTTCTCTCTCATTCTCATTTTCTATCTTTGTCGCGACATTGGCCCGCGACCGGAAAAAGGATATCGAGACAGTAAAAGAATTTTTCGTATTATCGAGCATCAAGCAGAGAGAGATAGTGCGAGGAGGATGTGTGTTAGAAATAGAGAATTGATTTTTTTTTTCTCGCCTGTGACATTGCGCAGGAAAATTGCCGAGTTCCAAAAATAGGGATTGAGAATTTAGTTAATAGACGGATATTATTATTCACCGGAGGGCTGTGATAGAGTTTAGTAGGAAAAATAAAAGTTGCCTCGAAATTCTTCGTCTTGACACGAATCATGGAGCAAGCGAGCAAAGGAGAGAGAGAGGGATAACAATAAAATGGCGATAGAAATTCGGGAACACGATAATATTTTGATAAAACGTCGTTCATGATTTTTATGCTTCTTCGAGAGTGTCAATGGATAGTTTACCTTTTCCACGACACTTTGTGGTTATCACGCAAACGTTCGTACGGTATAAATTAGTCACTTGGGGATAGGGAAATTCGTTAAAACACGGGATGAACCCACGACGGCCGTCATCCGATCGTAAAAAAACACGACTGAAGCATTCCATGCGAATGCAGCGCCGTCTATCGGACATTTTGATAACTTTAAGGCGCTTGAAATGGTTGCCACTTCTTCGTAATTACGACAGTGAAGTTGGCTAGAAAAATCTATTGTTTCTTTAATTTTAATTACAAAAATATTGTATTAAACAATGCTGAGAAATCTTGGCAGTAAATTCAGCAAAATCAATGACGGAGAACTATTTAAATCGAGCCGGCCCGACAAAATTTTATCTCACCACGAAAATTGATCGTACATATCTGCCCTCTAGGGTAACATAGAACGAACTAAAAACGCTCCGTCGGTACAAAAGATGTCGATAAAGCTGCTCTTATATATATGTGTGTCGCTTCAATGTGATGATTAGTTTCGTAAAAATAACTGTGAAGTTTGTGTTTTGACATCAATGAATACTTGATTCAACTTTTCATATCAAACTCGAAAAAATAGCTACTTTTGAAATGTCGCAAATTCTTCGTGTACTCAAGCCAGACATGATGCAAATTCGTCGTTTTTGTGTGAGCCAGAGGTAAGGAAAAATTGATGTCGAGGCTTGTGGTTTTTCTATCGGTAACGTTGCATAACCTGCGTGACATTTTTTTAAAACGTATTAATGTTGTTGTTGTTGTTGTATCAAGAAATTTAGGCAGTCATTATGAAACTCTGCGAATCCCTCCGGATGCATCGCAAAAAGAGATACGACTAGCTTTTATAAAACTTTCGAAAGAAGTGAGTCGAATGTTGCTCCAAAAACGAAAAATTTTGACAAAACAGCTGGGAGTCAATATTGGATGATATCGATAATCCCATTCCAGATGCATCCTGATATGGGTAAAAATACTAATCACGCGGCATTCGTTAAAGTTAACGAGGCTTACAAGGTTTTGAGCAAGAAAAGTATGAAAAGGGATTATGACACGAAGCTTAACAGACAATCGGATGGACGTCCAGTTAGGGTGTGAGTATTAAATTGTTAAAATTTACCTAAAACGAACGAATTCAGGCGTAAAAATCAGATTAAAATTCGATGCAATATACATGCGCCACAGCCTTAGACATTGTCGCGATTGACCGTCATGATCCTAGCGGCGAAAGTTCGTAGCTTCATCTGTACGTTAAAAATTCATGCTAAAACTTTAAGATTAGGCTGACCTACCTATTTTTTTTTCTACGAATAACTGTTCAATAGTGAATTTGGTTCATTTTTAAGGACACTATACTGCATATAACGAGAGATAATAGTGCGAATTAGAAAAAATCTCTCATGAAAATTCGTTGCGCAAAGCTTCTGGCTCCCGCCACTAGGATCATTGCGGTCGATCCCGGCATTTGAGCAAATTTAAAAATCACAATATTGTTTCATTCCCAAATTCTCAAAAGTACTCCTCTGATAAAGAAGATACAGATTTTCTTACCATCCATGGCTATTGTCATTAGTTAAAAAATTTATTTGCAAAATGGCAAGAAATTAATATTGTTTTGCAGGGTTTATTATGAAAGTGGGCCAACTTTTCGTGATACTCCTATAATGCACAATCCAGGTGATCCTTACTATTATGGCATAAGAAACCTCAAACGTGTCTCAAATGTGACAATTGCCATTCTGTGCCTCCTTCTATCCTCGTTTGGCCTATCGCTTGCAATTCTCATCGTGGGTAAGTCTGCCTCAAGCAGGAAGAACTTGTTGTCGGAGGAAAGTGAAAAGTGGCAGGACGAGTATAAAAAAATACGCACAGTAGCGACCGCCTACGACAATGACCATCACATTGCAGCTTTCGAAGAACGTCTCAAAACCAAAAACACAGAAATCAGCCACAAAGTTCAAAGCTGACCCTCTCTGGGCTTCGTTTCACTCCTCATAGTACAATTGATGTAATGATTTTATCTTTTGTACTCTGCTGTAAAATGAAAATATGACATAATTTATTTTTAAAGACGAAATTTACAACATTTTTTTTTTAAATTTCTATATTATATAATTTACGTTCGCGCAAAAAAAAAATGATGATAAGTAGATGATAACGATTCTCATTATTTGATAATTTAGTGCATTTATCATCACCGAACGATCGAAATGCAAATAAATAATTAAGAGGGCGCGAATATTAACTTTTCACTACGATGCATCTTTTTATAATGTGATTCGATATTCGAGCGATCTCGCGTTATCTCGTAATTTGATTTAGTGTACAAGACATGTATTAATAGATTTATCGTACGTATGTCGAGGAAATTGGATTATGAGAGTTTGGTTCACGATCACATTGGCTTTTCTTGAGCAACTGTCGCGTTACAGAATTATTCCGAGTAAATAATAAAACGGTTGAAATAATTATCAGATGAGGAATCCAGAAAAGGCTAGAAATTGCGTCTTGCCCATTTTCTTCTTCTTCTTCTTCTTCTTCGTCTTTCGTTGAGGGCTGCTTTTTCTCATTTTAATCAATGATAAAAATTAAAAAACAAAAATCATCGTGAGAATTATTCTCTATCTCTTTTCTGACTTATTGATCGTTCGAGTCACACGTTGAATTGTTCAATTTCTTCACATAAGTTGTGACCGAAGCGTGAGGTTTCGCGGGTGTAAATATCGGCTGTCCATTCTCATCGACATAGTCCGTGTATTTGAGCTCGTAAACCAGTTCGAAACCGAATCTCTTGCAGAGTTTGCCGGAGAACAGAGACGTGCAATCCGATCGGATCATATTAAAGCCCAACTCATGACCAAGTTCTCTGTAAATTAATATCATCATCGTGAATTAATTAAGACTATTAAATGTCTGATTTGAGAGAAAATAATTCTAAAACCTCGGGGTTAATGGATCTCTGTAAATTAATATTATCATCGTGAATTAATTAAGACTATTAAATGTCTGATTTGAGAGAAAATAATTCTAAAACCTCGGGGTCATTGCATCTCTGTAAATGAATATCATCATCGTGAATTAATTAAGACTATTAAATGTCTGATTTGAAAGAAAATAAATTTCAAATAATCGGTTTATTGCACCGAACAAAAGTGAAAGCTTTGCAATGAAACGATTCACTTCACGAAATTAAAAAAAAAAAAAACCAGTACAATCATCATCATATTTTCTAATCTACCTAACAGTCTCTTTTCGATATTATACGCCACATAAAAGATATATTGGTTAAATTTTTTTATAAAATCCCTAATATATTATCGGATATATTTCTTCTCCGTGAAGATAAAATTATGGTCAATTGCTCAAAACTATTAAATATTTAATAAAAAAAAAAATTGCATTGAACAATGGAAACTTCGGCAGTGATTTCATCATAAAATTCAAACCAACGACGTAATACCAATAATAATAATAATAATAATAATAATAATAATAACGATTTGTCTAATTTACTTACTGTGTTTTTTCTATGAGAGCTGCAGCGACTCCTCTGCCACGCCAATTACTGTCAACTGATATTATCCTGATCTCGAGGACCTTCTGACCAGGATATCTCGACGGTATGTTGGCACTTTTGTCCACGTAATGTATCAATCTGAGTATCTTGCGGAATTTCGGATTCTTGCAACTGCTTATATACTCGGGCTCGCCCGCCTCTTCCGCTGGTTCCATTTTACCTGCATTAGGAATGGATAATAAACATCAGAGATTTTTTCTATGATTTTTTTTTTTTTTTTTTTTTTTTTTTTTTTTGTAGTCACGCATGCAAATCTGAGTGGACAATCGTCCCTCGTTCTCGAGTATATAATGCATTCGTGTATTATGGAGAATGGGAGAGAGACGCGAGAGGGGGAGGGAGAGAGGGAGAGAGAGAGAGAGAGAACCTTCGAATGCAGGAACCGGCAGCAAGATCGTACTAATGTGTCGAGGACAGGCAACGTTGCCTCGATCTTTCTGCGACAACCTACGACAATTGTCGGGTATTGCTGAGATAATTTTTTTTTTTTTTTCTTTCTTTTATTAATCTTTTTTTCCGCTCTGTTCTTACGCCATTTACTGTTTCACTCATATATGCATGAGTATATATATATGTAACTATTATCGAGCGCTCGAAGTACTTGATCAGTATCCGCATAATGCACGTAATACCCAGATAAATGTATCAACGCCGAGTGTACGATAATCGTGGTGAATGGATTGCGCTTTGTCGTGCCTGATTTCACGTTGGATTGTGTGGAAAGAAAAGAAAAATGAAAAAATATATATATATTTTTTTTCATTTATATCATATATATATATACGCCAAATATACGATATATATATATATATATCGTATATAAATATATATATACGATCGAAGGAAAGAATAGAACCGAGGAAGGGAAAGTTCGTTGGCCGAATAATTAAGCAGATCTCGAGAGAATCGACTGAAATGCAATTAATTGAATTCGCATTTCATTGAGTCAAAGTAATATTGACTCAGTAATATCTTTGTGAGACTGCATTAACCCTAGACAGGACAATTTTTTTTTTTTTCCTTCAGTTTGAAATTGACTTGGGGTACATTTATTCCCCAGTTATCCATTCTAAGGTTAAAATATATATATTTTTTTAAACATTGAATTTATATTAGAATTCGAAAATATATTTTTCATATTTGATGCAAAAGTGATGTATCTAAGTTGATTATTATTTTTTTAATATAAATTTTGTTTTTGCAACTAATGAATTGTGTGATAAATGAGTCAATGACAGCAAATTTAGAAAATTTAAACGAAATAATCGAGCTCACACGAAGGAATAGTCTCGTGGTGAGATAATTATACAGATGTTGAGAAAATTCATTGCAATGTTAATTTACACAAATTAATTATGTCCAATCAATCATTTAGTGTCTGATACTGTATATAAAATGTCATGTGAAAAATTTAATATCATTTTAATTCTTTACTATTTATTATATATTTTAGAATTTAATATTATGAAGTATTTTTGATGAAATAAATATCTCAAATATATCCAAAATCTGTTTTGAGTTATATTTTTCATTAAAAGGGAAAAAATGTTTTAAAAAATGCAACGAAAAAAGTAACGTGTAATTATGTGCAATGATCGAATGAATCATGTAGTATCTTAAACTGTATATAAAATGTCATGTGAAAAATCGAATAAATTTTATATCATTTTAACTCTTTATTATTTATTTGATATTTAAAAATTTTATATTATAAACAAAATTTTTGAAGAAATAAATATCTAAAATATATGTGAGTTATATTTTTCGTTATAATTATCTTTGAAAGGGAAAAAAAACGTGTTGAAAAGTGCAAGTAAAAAATAGAGTGTTGAAAATTAATGGAGAATAAAGCAATAAATCATGTGCAACAATAAAATCAATACTCTGGCAGCTTTTATATACATTTAAACTGATTTATAAAACATCTATATATATATATATATTTTTTTTTTATATCGCGATAAAGGGTGCAATTATTGAATAAAAAAAATACATTAATCGATCATTCGATCTCGATTTATTGCGTAAAAAAAAAAAAAAAAAAAATATTTCGCTGTTATTATTTTTTAATTTAAATTTCTTGTTTCCTTGAGCAATTATACATCGGTACCTCGTACGAGATATATAGATAATGTAATTACAGGAATATTAGCTCTCGATGAACCGCGTCCGTAAATGCCTCTCTACTTATACTATCACCCCCAGCGGGGATTTTTATGTGGTCACGCGCCTCTACACAATTGATCAATTTGTTGAGCGTGATAATTCAGTCTCTCTCTCTCTCTCTCTCTCTCTCTCTCTCTCTCTCTCTCTCTCCTTCTTTATGTATTTCACTTGTCTACGAACACGTGTAATATTCCATGTACCATTGCAATAGTCATAAAGTACTATGAATTATTTAAATTCTACTCATTATTCTCATACATATACATTTACGTGTACACGCAAATTTTCTCTGAAGATATTTCAGTAATTGGAAAAAAAACTATCAAACAATTTTATATTCCATCCAACCATTTTTATATGATAAAAATTTGGCACTTTTTCACGATAAAATATTTGCATAAATTATTAATTTTGCATTCGTCACACAATAAATAATTTTAACGAAAAAATTATAGTGCAAAAAAAAATCCAACAAGTTGAATAAGCTCTACATTCCTTGTCTTTATTAAATATACATATATAAAGAAATAAATATATATATATATATGTGTATATATATATATATACATACATTAATGCTTATATACACGAAAGAATTGCGGGCTGTTGTTTAAGAAGAACAAATATTTTGATTTTTTTGTCGCACGAGAGGCCGACAGTCTAAACAGCCGTAATTTAAATACACACAAAAGCACATAATATTGTCTCGTAGCGAGCAAAATGTCTTTATCTGCCAGTCAGATTGTGTACTCAGGCACACATTGCGTTTGGATGAAAATTCTTATACACATACCATGTTATATATATATATGTGTGTGTGTGTGTGTGTGTGTGTTTGTATAATGACGTTCTCGGGTTCTATGCACATTAATGAACTCAATGAATCGCAATTGCGTCGAAGAGAAATGTACTGTGTACCTTTAACTCGTGTGTAAAAATGTAACACTTGTTAAGACGTTAGGACAAATATTATCAGGGCATTTTTATATCTCAAATTGACCATTGAACACAAAGTATAAATTATAGTGACTCGAGTAGTAATTTTAGCACAGAGCACATTTCCAAATTTTTTTTAAGATACTTTTATCTTTGAATTTGTCATTTATAAATAATAAATGCTGAGAAAAATGTATTAAATTTAATCAGTGATAAAATTAATTAGTTATATATTTTATTTTATGACCATTTTGAAATATTTTTATCATTCACTTTGTCATTTATAAATAATAAATAAGAAATTTGATTTTGACCCTTGAACGACATGACCCCCCTAACTTATAAATGGAGTTCAAAGGTCGTCTGTGGTGAAAATTCACCCCGGTCATGCGTTCTAGGATTTAATAATTATAAAATTAATCAGTTGGAATTTTTTTTTTTTCTCACCATTCAGTTGGACACCGATGATCGAACCATTTGACAAAATTGCCATGAGACTGAGATTGTCCATAAGGGCTGAAAGACTGTATTCCTCGAGTTCGAGGCATGTACTGTTTTCACCCTCGGGTATCAGCTCGATACTGTGATTCAGTGGCTCATCACGAAAGAAAAAACGTCTCAGAAACTTGAGAACTTTCGGTTTGTCCTCTTTTTTTATCAGCTGTATGTGATAATCCATACCGATTGTTTCGTTCTCGCCAACTGCGTCCGCCAACTGAAAACCGATTTCGTCAACTCAATGTTTACCATTTTTTTTTTTTTTTTTCGTCATTTTTTTGAATTTTTTTTAAATCTTCAGAACAATTTAAACCGAATCCCAAAAATTTTATTTAAAAAATTTACTTTTTCCAGTAACTACTAATTAAAAAAAAAAATTGTACAAATGAATTCCATATGAAAAAATTATTTTTCCATATATTCATTTTCATTCAGGAATGTGAAAAGTTTTACTTTTTTCTTTTTTTTTTTCACGAGCACAAAGTCTGCTGGGGTCAAATAGACATTTATACTGTTCAAAGATGAAGAGAAAAAAAAATGGCGTCGAGTGTAAATGCCTTTTAACAGAAATGTCATGTAACTTGTGCGAACAATAAAATACGATCGATGCCTAGGTGCATTTTTTCAAGTATTATTATTATTATTATTATTATTATTATTATTCATTCTTTCTTTCTTCATATACGAAGATCATCGTGTTGTCATCTGGTGATTATTGAAACAGCAAAAAATCATCATCGAAGTGTTTTTCACTGCCTCACAGAGTCGAAAGAATGTTAACAATGTGAGGTCAAAGTTCACGAGTACATTGCTCGAATGAGAATATAATTGAGCACGCAAACTCACATTATTTTCATTATCTTACAAGGCAAATTAATTAAACGTTCGCTTGATAATTTCATAGTTTGGAAAATATTTTTAAAATGAGCTTCGATCGATGCTGGATACAGATAAATTTTTATACATTCAAACTTGTTCAATTCTAGAATTTAAAAAAAAAAAAAAAAAAAAAAATTGCATCGTCTCGCGTCAACGTGACGTCTTTTTTTTTTTTTTTCGTCGCACGCGATCTATTGCACATGCGCAATTGAATCTAGCACACTTTTTTGTTCCCCTCTTGACTATATATAATAATTCACGTAGCCCCGACGATGCCTCTCAAGTTACCGTAATTTTCGTCAACAAGAATGGATCGAGTCGCCGAAGCAAAAAAAATAAAAAAATAAAAAATAAACACCAGGAAAATGTTGGAACTGTGCAAACACAATATTCGCGATTAAACAATAAAAAAAAAAAAAAATCGTCATCGTAACTCGATCTGGGTAAATAAAAAAAAATAAAAAACACCAGGAAAATGAAGAACTGTGCAAACACGATGTTCGCGATGAAATAATAAAAAAATTCGTCATCGTAACTCGACCTGGGTAAATAAAAAAATAAAAAATTGCTAACATCCGGCGTGACGTTTTTTATTTATTTTTCGTACATAGAACGTTCTCCCAGTATTAATTTTAATATGTGCGATAGATTGGCGTAAAACGTTTCAAGTAAAATATACTCGACTGCTCTCTCACGCTTATCTCATTCAACCATAATTCATTCATAGGGTAAATAAAACTATAAATCAAATTGGGAAAAAAAAATGTTGCCTGCCCCCCTCTCCGCCAACCTCAATTATAAATAAGGTAAAATTTTTGTTTCTTCTTCATACTTGTGTGAAACGAAAAAAAAAAAAAAAAAATTATTTCTCCTTGCGCTTACCGAGTATTTAATATTTTTCGGTGAATCCTTGGCAAATCCAATGATCGTTTTATCACGTGGACGATCGTTAATTTTGGCATTTGCCATTTTCTCACAGATCAGCATACCCTGATTTTCCATGACTGAGTGTAAATCCGTTAAAATGGTTAAACGAAAAAAAAAAAAATATATTCACGATGATTCAAATGTGAGCTCGGTATGACTTCTAGCTGGTATCGACGAGCTTCCAGTTGTATTTATACACCCGGCAAAGGCGTCAGTGAAACTCGAACCCACCACAACGTTCACTCAATAATCTTCGATATACATAGCCAATTTTATCATACAATTTTGCAACCTGCAATCAGCTCTGAACAACGGATAATTGATCGCGGTTTATGTGAATTAAAAAATGATTAAAAAAATGTGGAAAAAAAAAAAAAAAAAACACAACAACAATAATTACGTTCGATCGATTTAGTAATTTGGCGAATTTTTATCATTGAGACACGATTTCACTTGTAATGCAGTACGTGGTAAGTGTAATCTCGCGGCAACTGAGCCCCGGAGTTCGAGTCCCGAGGCTCTTATAGTAACCCGCGAGGTGAATCGGTTGCCTGCCAAGCCAGCAGGGAGAGACAAAGTCAACCAGGCTCTTCCCCACTTATATATATATATATATATATATATATATATATATATATATATATATATGTATATACATTTCAATCTCATCCCAGCCAGTACAAACGACACTACTTGCTATTGCTCCTGGAAATCTTTTGCGATCATTCACGCATGTGTTTGTGTGTATATGTGTGTGTGTGGCAAAACACGATATACAAAAATCCCTTCTTGATTCCGATTCCAAGGACAAAGATCGAACGAGCCGATACATCCAGTTTTGATTGGATATATATATATATGTCCGATCAAAACTTTTATATATATATATATATATATATATATATATATATATATAAAACTTTACGTTTTGTGTATTTCTTACTCTCCTATCTCCATTATACACTATACAATGTCAATGGTATCATGAATGTACAATTAATTGAATAAACTCTGACGAAAGAGGAAATTTTAAATCCCACTTCCGGCAGAAACGATTTTAATGGCGACTATAATTTTTTATTCCTCGCATTGAACAAATTCTATTTTGTTCTACTTTTTTTTTTTTTTTTTATCTAGTAATGTAAAATTGTCTTTTCCTTCAAATTCGACCGTCACACGAGAACGAGAATTGATATGTCGATCGTTAACAATTGTCCTCGCGAGTCATGAAAAAATAATTATTCAGAATTTATTTTTTATTTAACTGCAAAAGTGTGTGAATTTGTTTGGGTTTGAGATCATTGCCATTTTTATGTTCTTGAGTCGAGCCAATTGAAGGGAGGGAGGCAGGGGGCTTGGAAGGAAATAGATCGAGAATCGTTATCGATTCTCGATCTATTTTCGCTTTTTTTTCTATTTTTTTTTTTTTTCTAGAAAGACTGGAGGGCACTGTGCCCTTTACAAAGTGTGAGATGTCTTAAAAATAAAAATTGAGAATCGTTATCGATTCTCGATCATTCATGAGACATTTTTTTTTTCATTTTTTTTCTATTTACAAAAATCTGTCAGAATACTGGAGGGCGTTGGGTGCCCTTTCTTGGGAAAAATCGTGTAAAAAAAAAAAAAAATCCCCAATTCAATTCCGTACTCGAGGACACACTCTCTAGGCTTGTCAGCCACCGCTAAGAAAATTGGCATTAAATGGCAGTAAAGTCCGAGGTCAATATTGAGAATAACAAATGTGTCCTTTAGGATTTTTTTTTTTTCATCTCACCGTAACGGTGCATGAGAATCTGTTTATCTTCGAGATTATTACCATTTTGGTGTACTCGAGGCGAGATAATGTGGGGAGGAGGCTTGGAAAAAAATAGATCGAGAATCGATAAGAGGCAATTTTTTTCCTTTTTTTTTTTTTTTTTTTTAAGCAAAATGTCATAGAGTACTCGAAGGCATTGTCGTCTTGTGGCAAAGGGTATTTGCCATTATTTAATGACTCAAAAAATTCTAATGTATACGTTTATTATTCTCAATGCGACCTCGGACTACACAGAGCAATTTTGCGTTGTTGTACAAGTTCACATTGAGAATAACAAACGTGTCCTTTACGATTTTTTTTTTTTTTTTTTTATCTCATCATAATAATGCATGAATCTGTTTATCTTCGAGATCACTGCCCATTTTGCCAACGTGAGGAGGCTTGAAAAAAAATTGATCAAGAATCGATAAGAGGTTCTTTTTGTATTTTTTTTTTCATCAAGGTCTCATCTCCTCGAGTACTCTACCTCGAGGGCATTGTCGTGTTGCCCTTTGTTGAAAAGTCTTAAAACAAAAACAAAAGAATAAAAAAAAACTCCTAGGCCCCTTCAATCCCTGAGGATAACTATCTGGACTTGCAATTGTATTAGAGCCACAGCAAACAAGACGAATCGTCATTAAATTGCAGTGCAATTCGAGGCCTCACTGAGAATAACAACTGTGTCCTGCGCGGCGCGTAATAAATAAAGAACAATATAAGTATCGAGTAAGTCTCGTTCTTGCCCTTGGTCAGGATCGCAAGGGATCCTATACATATAACCATCCTATACATATAAAATCATCCGTATATATATATATATATGTCCACTTTTCTCTCATGTTCTCCATCTCCTTTTCTCGGTATACATTGATTAATAGACCCCGTGATTACTATGCCGCGACATCCATATTTAATTTATCAAGGACTTTCGATGCTTCGAAATATATATTTATATACATATATAGATATATATATATATCGTTTGTACGTAAATGTGGAATTCTGTTTCTGCACTTGTTGAGATTAATTCTGCATACAGACGGTGAATAAAAGCGCAATAACTGTGAAGAGTATACAGTTGTCTAGCTGCGCATTAGCAGTGCGAGAAGTGGCTTATTGAATAATCGCAACGTTTAATAATTAAATAAAATGAGAACGAAGGGGAAGGAGGAGAACAAAAAATTCACCGTTTTTTTTCCCACCGATATCGAACTGAGAATATTATGCATTTGATAAGGACATCAAATCTATATTTACAACCATGTAATATACGCTCTTATGGTTTTATCACACGCGATCTATATGCTAAAAAAACGATTTATTGCATAATCGCAACGTTTTATAATGAAATAAAATGAAAAAGAAGAAAAGGAGGAGGACAAAAAAAAATCCACCGTTTCTTGCCCCACCGATATCGAACTGAGAATATTATGCATTTGATAAGAACATCAAATCTATATTTACAACCATGTAATATACGAAAAACGATTTATTGCATAATCGCAACGTTTAATAATTAAATAAAATGAAGAAGAAGACAAGGAGGACAAAAAAAAATCTAAAAAATCGAAAAAAACGATTTATTGCGTAATCGCAACGTTTTATAATGAAATAAAATGAAGAAGAAGACAAGGAGGAGAACAAAAAAATCACCGTTTTTTTCCCCACCGATATCGAACTGAGAATATTATGCATTTGATAAGGACATCAAATCTATATATACAACCATGGAATATACGCCCTTATGGTTTTATCACACGCGATCTATATGCTAAAAAAACGATTTATTGCATAATCGCTACGTTTTATAATGAAATAAAATGAAGAAGAAGACAAGGAGGACAAAAAAAAATCTAAAAAATCGAAAAAAACGATTTATTGCATAATCGCAACGTTTTATAATGAAATAAAATGAAGAAGAAGACAAGGAGGACAAAAAAAAATCCACCGTTTGTTGCCCCACCGATATAGAACTGAGATATTATGCATTTGATAAGAACATCAAATCGATATTTACAACCATGTAATATACGCTCTTATGGTTTTATCACACGCGATCTATATAGATCGCGTGCTAAAAAAAAGATCTATTGAATAATCAATGTTTAATAATGAAATTATAAAAAAAAAATTCACCGTTTCTTACCGATTGATATCAAAATGAAAAATTAGTTTATATAATCGAGATATACGAGATAAATCGCAGACGATTAATTGCTACATATATATATATATATATATATATATACACATATATATATAATTGTATTCATGTAAATGCACTAATCGTTTGCACTCGAAAAACTAATTCTGACTTGTCGTACATACGGATATAATGTTAAATCATTAGTAATATCAAGATTGTCTATACATATATTGTGCTTGGAATAGATGAATAGTTGAATGACGGGGCTCGATCAGGCGGGCTCGCCCATGCAAAGCCGGTAATGTCGTAGCAAGTGGCCGTGAAACAAAGTGACGTCCGATATGCTACCAAGCTAATAAATATATATATATTTATAAGCATGAGATAAAGCATGTATATATATATATATATATATATATATATATATATATATATATATATGTATATACATATATACGTATATGTATATATATATGTATATGTATATATATACACACACATATATATATATGTACATAAGTATGCAAACGCACGTCACAGCATAAACGTTCTCACTTATCGGTGCGTCGTGATCTGACGTATTCGCAGCTTCCCGATCGTAAAGTTGTATTTTAAGAATGAAAAAAAAATTATAATTTTGTACTTTTGGCGATTTTTTTGCGACATGGAGTACATACACTCTTTTACTCTTATTTCCTCCCTCCCTCCCTCTCTCTCTCTCTCTCTCTCTCTCTCTCGTTCGCTCGACATTACCAAATGGCACGAGTCAACCAGTGGCAGGTTCAAGGAGACTACAGAGGACAGAGATTGTTTTTTTTTTTTTTACAAACGTTAAAAAGCGATGAATATTGAGTGAACGGAGAATTCGTCAATTCAACGACCTTGTCAGAGTACACGATATTAGCCTTGACCCTTTCTGTATATTCCGGCGAAATAATTCAAACTGATGTTTACAATTTATTTTATCGCGCGGCTAAAAATGTTTTTGTCCTGCAGCTTGTGTTGACCTTGAAGGTGGGCAGAATGCGACCTTGAAATGTCTGCCATGGCTTATTTTTTTTCTTTTTTTTTTTTTCTTTGTAAGTAAATCGTACGAAGATGGACACCATAAAAAAAAGGAGAAAATACGAGACTGGCCCTCGTTTTTATTTATAACGCGACAGTGCTACAGGCTGCTGGAGTTTGCGTTGGTGCGAGAGAGATAGCGCGATGCGGCTCTCATGGAGGGGTGAGAGAGACACACCGAGAACCTGTAGCACACCTTAATGCGTATAACAAGGATTTTCCACTCTTCTCAGTTCCTACATTTTACCAAGAGGTTAATTTACACATACTACATTTTACATTTTACCAAATTCAACGAGAAAAAAAACAGAGAAAGAAAAAAAAAAAAAAGCGCGATGCGGCCCTCATGGAGGGGTGAGAGAGACACCGAGAACCTGTAGCACACCTTAATGCGTACAACAAGGATTTGCCACTCTTCTCAGTTTCTACATTTTACCAAGAGGCACGCAAATTCAACGAGAAAAAAAACAGAGAAAAAAAAAAAAAAAGCGCGATGCGGCTCTCATGGAGGGGTGAGAGAGACACCGAGAACCTGTAGCACACCTTAATGCGTATAACAAGGATTTTCCACTCTTCTCAGTTTCTACATTTTACCAAGAGGCACGCAAATTCAACGAGAAAAAAAACAGAGAAAAAAAAAAAAAAAGCGCGATGCGGCCCTCATGGAGGGGTGAGAGAGACACCGAGAACCTGTAGCACACCTTAATGCGTATAACAAGGATTTTCCACTCTTCTCAGTTTCTACATTTTACCAAGAGGCACGCAAATTCAACGAGAAAAAAAACAGAGAAAAAAAAAAAAAAAGCGCGATGCGGCCCTCATGGAGGGGTGAGAGAGACACCGAGAACCTGTAGCACACCTTAATGCGTATAACAAGGATTTTCCACTCTTCTCAGTTTCTACATTTTACCACGTGGCACGCAAATTCAACGAGAAAAAAAACAGAGAAAGAAAAAAAAAAAAAACGTTTTTCCTCAACATTAAAAAGCGAAGATGCTTTAAGCTAAGTTTATTTATTCATTATTGTATCGACACGAGACTTTGACTATTGTTACTTCCTTATTATACAAATCATTGATAATTTATGTTATGCTGCAAATCACCGTCGAAAAAGCTGTCACGATTTTTTCAAGGCTTGAACGTCAGAGGTGTGGCAAATCATCAAAGCGTAAAAGAGTTTTTCGCACACACACACACACACACACACACACACACACACACACACACACAAACGCGGAAGGTAAAAATCTAAGATAATCGATACAACGATCGAAGAATCTCGTGACTTGATGGATCGAGTATTGTGGAAAATGGTCAAGTATAAAAATTCTAGGCACGTACAATTATATATATATGTGTTATTTCTTCGTATCTTTTGAATTATGTTGCCTTTTTTTTTTAAATTTTCATTATTGCTTGAATTATATTCTTCTGATCTAATAATAATAATAATAATAATAATTATTATTATTATTATTGTTGTTGTTGTTGCATTTTTTAATTTAATGCAATGAACGCGAAATATTTTTTTTCTCGAAATATTGAAGAGGCATGAAATGGCCGATGGATTACTCACGAAATGTGCTATAAATCATTAGATCGATCGGAGAAAGTCAGGGGCGTTTGTAAAAGTTCTAGATCGCCCGGAGGGCTGTGATAGGCGTAACTCGTGTCACTCATGGGGTAGCCAATAGTTACACTCGGCCCAATATTAATTGGCCGAATAGATTTATCTCGATTTATAATATCAAAGAAGGGATCGAATGATTTAAGACGATTGAGAACTTTTAACCGTTGCTACGTCCGAGCCAACGAGACTTTTTTTTCCCTCGATTGACCTTGAAACGATCGAGTGTAACGCGCAGAATAGAAACGCTGGATTTTACGAATTAATTTTATAATTTTTCTCTCATTTATATAAACATTTTTAGTTCACATATAAATTCATTCAATTTAACATTAATTTTTTTATTCCAAAGGAAAAAAAAATTATTTATGGCTAATTTTTTTTGATCAATATTTTAACAAAAAAAAATTAAAAAATTAAATTTTTATAATTAATTATTGAAATATTCGAAAAAATTGTTCATCAATTTATTGTTATAATTTTTAATATCGTGGTAAGAAATATCCAATTTTCTCATTTACTGTAACTAAAATAGATACTTGCCGGATTTCTCTAGCCCAGTTACAGCTCTCTCGACGACTACAAAATTGTATTTGGAGACAGTCACGAGTTATATTATCGTAATGCTAAACTCAACGCTACACTGTGCTTTAAATTTCACCATGTGACTCCGAGAGACTCGAATGAACTCTCGATAGACCAATATTATTATTATTTTTTTTTTTGACCGAACAAAAAATTAATTTTTTATAATTAATTTTTGAAACATTTGAAAAAAAAAAATTTAATCAACTAAGTGAGATAATTTTTAATCCCGTGGTAAGAAATATTCAACTTCCTCGTTTACTGTAACTAAAATAGATCCTTGCCGGATTTCTCTCGCCCAGTTAGAGCTCTCTCGACTACAAAATTGTATTTGGAGCCAGTCACGAGTTATATTATCGTAATACTAAACTCAACGCTATACTGTTCTTAGACTTCACCATGTGACTCCGAGAGACTCGAATGAATTCTCGATGGACCAAGCTTTTTTTTTTTTTTTTTTTTTTTTTTTTTTTTTTTTTTTGACCGAACACGAACGTTTCGTAAACTGAGATTGCATGAGAAATACAATGATATTGGGAGCCCCTTGCAACGCCCTCGGGCTTATACGCACAACGATATCTTATCGTCTATTAATATGTGGGTGTCCCCTTATTCGCATTAATCGTCCACTTGCCTTGTACGATCCAAGTAAAAACAATTTTTATCATTGACATACTCTACGAATTATTTTATCTCGTCAATGAGATCGATTGTCCAAAAGATTTAAATCATTTTCCAATTATCAAAATAGAAAAAAAAAATCTTCAATATTGATACACGATATGAAAGATTTTTTTCTCGCTAAAAAAATGATTCCCTAAAAGATGAAAATTTAAAAAAATGTTGCGATTACCAGAAAAAAAAAAACATTTCCATCACACACGTTACAATCAAGCCAAGTAAAAACAATTTTTATCATTGACATACTCTACGAATTATTTTATCTCATCAATGAGGTCGATTGTCCAAAAGATTTAAATCATTTTCCAATTCTCAAAATAGAAAAAAAAAATCTTCAATACACGCTATGAAAGATTTTTTTCTCGTTAAAAAAATGATTCCCTAGAAGATAAAAATTTAAAAAAATGTTGCGATTACCAGAAAAAAAAAAAAAAAAACATTTCCATCACACACGTTACGATCAAGCCAAGTAAGAACAATTTTTATCATTGACATACTCTACGAATTATTTTACCTCGTCAATGAGATCGATTGTCCAAAAGATTTAAATCATTTTCCAATTCTCAAAATAAAAAAAAAAATCTTCAATATTGATACACGCTATGAAAGATTTTTTTCTCGCTAAAAAAATGATTCCCTAAAAGATAAAAATATAAAAAAATGTTGCGATTACCAGAAAAAAAAAAAAAACATTTCCATCACACACAATCAAGCCAAGTAAAAACAATTTTTATCATTGACATACTCTACGAATTATTTTATCTCGTCAATGAGATCGATTGTCCAAAAGATTTAAATCATTTTCCAATTCTCAAGATAGAAAAAAAAAATCTTCAATATTGATACACGCTATGAAAGATTTTTTTCTCGCTAAAAAAATGATTCCCTAAAAGATAAAAATAGAAAAAAATGTTGCGATTACCAGAAAAAAAAAAAACATTTCCATCACACACAATCAAGCCAAGTAAAAACAATTTTTATCACTGACATACTCTACGAATTATTTTATCTCGTCAACGATTTAGACCATTTTGCAATTGTCGAAATAATAATAATAATAATAATAATAAAAGCTTCATCATCGATAGACGCTGCGAATGATTTTATTTAGTGAAAAAACTGATTGCCTAAAGATAATTTGGCGGCTACCAAGAAAAAATATATATATATATTTGAGCAATAAAAACAAAAAAATTCCATCACCCACGTTTTATCACTTCGTTCGATATTCCTCGATCGAGCGTCGCACATCGACTGGGATGGAAAAACTATAATGAAAATTAATCAGGAAATAAATTTGCATTTAAATTAATTTCACGAAGATTCGAAGCGACGCTGCACGATTATAAATATCAGACTCGGCGGATGGAACGTACGAGATTTTTCCACTTTGAGTATTTTCTTCGCGTTTGAATTCTTCAAAATTAAAGAGCAAAAGTGTGACCAGTTTCAGATCACGTGCGTTCTCGTTTTTTTTTTTTTTGCACATAGCCGGAAAAAAAAGAAAAAAAAAATACATGCGACTGAGTTGTGTGTAACGGGATAAAAGATAAGCTATCTTCGCTTCGGGAAATACAGCCAAGTGAGCAGAGATTGTCAGAGAATTTTCTTCGTCTCTCTCGCCTCGCTCTGCTCTCGCTGTATAAATAAATTCTCGATCTCGGTCTCTTTTCTAATAAAATGTCCGATGAAAGAAAAAAAACAATTTTCTTAAATTGTTCAACGCCAGCTAGTTGATTTATCCTACTTCGTATTACAAATGCTTGAGATTTTTTATTCTTATCTCAGAGACAGCTAAAGAGGAAAACGACATAATGGTGAAGTGCCATGTGATTTTACGATAAATCGTATAAGATCGTATCACAAATCACTTTGTACAATCACTCTCGATACCTTGTACGTATTACATGCACGATGAAAACAAAAAAATAAATTCCTTTTTTCAAATAAAATACAACAGAGAATCTTTAAAAATTGTCCCAAAATAATTGGCAAACTTACATTAACGGTTTGATGTAACATTTTTGTTATTATTGTTATTTTTTTTAAATCTCGTGCCAAGTTCAAATTATTGGCAAAATTATATTGACGATTTTATGTACAAATTTTGTTATTTTTCTTTTTTAAATTTATTTATTTGGTTTTTTAATCTGGTGTCAAGTCCTTCACTGACTGCCAGTGTCAGCAACAATGTTGAAGAATCAAGTTTGGGTGAACAATGGTCGCGAAATTATTGGCAAACTTATATTGACGATTTTATGTACAAATTTTGTTATTTTTGCTTTTGTTAATTTATTTATTTGGTTTTTTAATCTGGTGGCAAGTCCTTCACTGACTGCCAGTGTCAGCAACAGTGTTGAAGAATCAAGTTTGGGTGAAAAATGGTCGCGAAATTATTGGCAAACTTATATTGACGATTTTATGTACAAATTTTGTTATTTTTGCTTTTGTTAATTTATTTATTTGGTTTTTTAATCTGGTGGCAAGTCCTTCACTGACTGCCAGTGTCAGGAACAATGTTGAAGAATCAAATTTGGGTGAAAAATTATGGCGAAATTATTGACAAATGATATGTTGACGATTTTATGTATAAATTTTGTTATTTTTGCTTTTGTTAATTTATTTATTTGGTTTTTTAATCTGGTGGCAAGTCCTTCACTGACTGCCAGTGTCAGGAACAATGTTGAAGAATCAAATTTGGGTGAAAAATTATGGCGAAATTATTGACAAATGATATGTTGACGATTTTATGTATAAATTTTGTTATTTAATTTATTTATTTGGTTTTTTAATCTCGTCTCAAGTCCTTCACCCACTGCAGCACCAGCAATACTGCTGAAGTATCAAGTCTAGCTGAATATGCTGTTGATGATGATGCGCACGGATCATTGTATCGTCCGGCCTCTCTCTCATATATACATATATATATATGATCGCGATCATCATATCCCTTTTATTAGAGCGCCCATCGTACAAACAGGCGAGATAGCTATTATAATACACGCATATATATCTGCATTAAATTTTTTAACGAGAGTGGAGCATCCTGACAATATATCGTGCCGATGAATAATAATAATGAAGATGATGATGATGATGATGACGACGACAAGAGGGGCTTATCATGCTCTTAAACTCTGAAATTGCTAGTGTATCACAAACGATCGACTATTATACTGTAGTATTATCAGGAGCTATCTATCATTTCATTGAATTTGATTAGGAAATCGGGGAGAACGAGACATCTATTTGCCAATAGAGTAAAAATGAGAGGTGGGAGGGGTCGGTGGCGGCGAGCAGTAGAGGAGGGGGGAGAACGACACACGTCAAACAGTCAACATTATCATCCTCTTCACTCTATACGGATAATTTAAAAAATATATAAAAATCTTTAGTGTATATATATATATATATATATATATATATTTTTTTTTTTATTTTTTTTTTCAACTTTTGACCCGATACTCATTATTTTTTGTTTCCAAAACTTTTCTTCTCACAGCAAAATGTTCCCTTCTATATATAATAACAAGAATGCAAAGTATTGAATATTTTATATTCTATTAGGTAAAATAATGAACCTGTCATGCTCTTAAACTCTGAAATTGCTAGTGTATCACAAACGATTGACTATTACACGTTAAATTTTTCAGGAGCTATCTATCATTTCATTGAATTTGATTAGGAAATCGGGGAGAACGAGACATCTATTTGTCAATAGAGTAAAATAGAGAGGTGGGAGGGGTCGGTGGGGGCGAGCAGTAGAGGAGGGGGGAGAACGACACACGTCAAACAGTCAACATTATCATCCTCTTCACTCTGTACGGATAATTTAAAAAATATATATATATATATTTCAACTTTTGACCCGATACCCATTATTTTTTGTTTCCAAAACTTTTCTTCTCACGCAAAATGTTCCCTTCTATATATAATAACAAGAATGCAAAGTATTGAATATTTTATATTCTATTACGTAAAATAATGAAAGGTACAGTCGATTAATTAATCGATTATTATTACGAAATTATCCTGTTATATAAAGAACCGTTAACGTATGTGACCATTAGTTGGGTCACGTATCGATCGATGATTAGAATCTTTGATATCGAATCCTTTACCAACTCTTTCGCTACTTGTATGCTAAATACGAACGGTGAATATTTACTTGCAGTATTATTCAATTCTGCGTATGTATATAATTTCTCGTTATGTGTAAATTATACCAGAATTCAAAGGCAAAATCAATAGAGTTATAGTTCTTCTCTCATATCATCGATAATTTCATTACCTTTTATATCATTTTTATTAGCCTTTTGTGAAGTTTATCGGTGAATATATCAAACTATTCATTAAAAAAAAAAAATCATAAAATAACCATAAAATCCTTTTTTTTTTTCATTTCTTTTTTTTTTCAATGTTCACTTTATTGTCACAATTATGACAAAATTGTGCCATTTCGCTTTGTCACTCGGCCAAAATCCACGAATTTTTTTTCTCTTCGAAGACGATTTTTTCAACGAAAAATTTAAGTTTATCGTGATAAATGAAAATTTAATAAAACTTAAAATTTTCGTTCAACGATATGGAAAATTTATATTTATTATGACATAGAAAACGACAAAGTCAGGACAACAACAACAACTTATTGATCTCCGCATTAAGAATCATTATTCTTAATGCGAATTCCGTTATTTCGAAAAATGCCCCAGGCATGAAAAAAACTTTATGGAAATTGGAACGCTAAAAAAAAAAAAAAAATCTCAATGATAATGAAATTAAAAAAAAAAAAAAAATAGATAAAAAATTAAATAAGAAAAATTTCAAAACCGTTTATCATAGAAATATGATAATGCACTCACAGCCTAATAATTATATACCGGTTGAAAAAAATAAATAACGAGAAATTAAATACAGTTATCTGATTCAAAACATGATTTATTACTGTTCTCACTATATTTACGTATTTCATTATTCCTACGCAATTTTACGATTTTATAAAAATCAAACGTACTACATGGTCCTACATTATATGTATATATATATATATATATATATATATATATATATATATATATATATATATTGTATGCAACGAATGAGTGCATAAAATAATGTGTCGCGTTCAGAAGAGTTCGGGGGGGAGGGGGGGTTGCGTAATCGGGTGATTAAAATTTAACATTTGTATTATGAGCGAGAGGATTAAAATAATCATGAATGTATTGAGGTCATAGAATTGAGTCCGAGTTGCAATTGTAAGAATAATTACGAGAGGACTATCGAAGATTATGAGAAAACTCGATGGTGTGAAATTTATAGCAATTTTTTTTAACTTGAGAATAAAACTGAAATTTATGATTAATTTTAAGAGTTACAGCTGTAAGAATAATTACGAGAGGACTATCGAAGATTATGAGAAATATCAAACCATCAGGATTTCTCATCATAATATTATCTATGAAAAATTCCGATGGTGTGAAATTTATAGAATTTTTTTTTAACTTGAGAAAGAAACTGAAATTCCCCATTAACTTGTAAGAGTCACAGTTGTAAGAATAATTACGAGAGGACTATCGAAGATTATGAGAAAACTCGACGGTGTGAAATTTATAGCAATTTTTTTTAACTTGAGAATAAAACTGAAATTTATGATTAATTTTAAGAGTTACAGCTGTAAGAATAATTACGAGAGGACTATCGAAGATTATGAGAAATATCAAACCATCAGGATTTCTCATCATAATATTATCTATGAAAAATTCCGATGGTGTGAAATTTATAGAATTTTTTTTTAACTTGAGAAAGAAACTGAAATTCCCCATTAACTTGTAAGAGTCACAGTTGTAAGAATAATTACGAGAGGACTATCGAAGATTATGAGAAAACTCGACGGTGTGAAATTTATAGAATTTTTTTTAACTTGAGAATAAAACTGAAATTTATGATTAATTTTAAGAGTTACAGCTGTAAGAATAATTACGAGAACCACCTACGATTATGAGAAATATCAAACCATCAGGATTTCTCATCATAATATTATCTATGAAAAATTCCGATGGTGTGAAATTTATAGCAATTTTTTTTAATTTGAGAAAGAAACTGAAATTCACCATTAACTTGTAAGAGTTACAGTTGTAAGAATAATTACGAGAGGACTATCGAAGATTATGAGAAAACTCGATGGTGTGAAATTTATAAAATTTTTTTTTAACTTGAGAATAAAACTGAAATTTATGATTAATTTTAAGAGTTACAGCTGTAAGAATAATTACGAGAGGACTATCGAAGATTATGAGAAATATCAAACCATCAGGATTTCTCATCATAATATTATCTATGAAAAATTCCGATGGTGTGAAATTTATGGCATTTTTTTTTTGCTGCTGCAAAAAGTCTCGTGTGAGTTTTCAACACTGCCAGGAGATCAACACTCGTGGATTGCCAGAGGACAAGGAAGAAACTATCAAGTGTTATATATATATATATATATATATATATATATATGTTAGAATTAAAGAAAATAGATATATATGTTAGAATGCTGCTGAGTCTTCTCGTGAAAAAGTCTTCGTCCAAACGGTTTAAGCTTGGTGAAACTATTCATTGATTCAGAACACGTGCATTCGTCTATGTTTTGTCAGCGATAAATACTTCGTCACATGTCGAGCAAGCCAACGTAAAAAAGAGTCACGAGAGCAGAAAGTGTCGCTTGCCCTGTAAAATGCGAAGTTCCGCCGGCAAGCTACACCACACGTTTGTGGCCACGAAAAAAACTGAACCCAGCTCGTACTGAAATATATATCTATATTGGACTCTTTTTGGGCTCCTTTGTGTCATTAGTTTTTTCGTGGTTACTTTAGTAGTTTGCCATTCCTCCCTATACACAGAGCTCGATCAGTTCTCTTTGGACTTTCAGTAAATCACTGGCTCAATTTTTATTTCTTGGATAAAAGTAATCGAGCAATTATCGATATGTGATTAAATCTTACGTGACAAAAAAACTTTAACACATTTACATCGCGTTTTTTCACCGAATATATTTTTCTATTCTTATTAAAATTCTTCATGTCTTTTTCTTCTCCTTTCTAAACTTTTTTTAAGCATTTATTATTCAATCAATTTCTGATCAATTTTTCCAAATTCTCTTGTTTCAATTTCGCTACTTGCTCAAATTAATTCGTATTTTTATATCAATATATATATATATATATGCTACAACAGACATATACATGCTATTATAAAATATCGCTTTATGCATTGACAATCCTTCTCTCTTATAACTCTAATTTCATTCGTGTTTTTTATGTTTTGCCAACTATACGTGTATCGAGCCTCCATATCAAGAGATTCTCAGCCCCCTATCACGTGATCAACTATATATATATGTATATATATGTGTGTGTGTGTGTATATAAATATTAATCTCGACAATGCACATAGATCACACGAGATTCATTTAGATACGGATCATACGTATAATATCGATGTAAATATTGCCTTAACTATAACAGATATATATATATATATATGCTATCTATTATAAAAGATCGCGGATTTTCTGCATTGACAATGCGTCTCTTTATATCACTCTGATTTTATTCGCGGGAGGATCGATGCCAAGGTTAACAACAATTACTTCTTATTACTATTTTTTTTTTGTTTCGCACCTTCACTCCTACTTCTTCTTCTTCTTCCTCTTCGTTTTTTCTCTCTTTTAATTTTTCCATTTTGCTCTCCAACACCCGAATTGTATAATTTCGTAGATAGATATCGCGTTGTTAAAGCGTCGATAAAATTAATATTCGATTCAAAGGTTCGTGGAAATAAAATAAAACAAAAAAAAAAAAAATTAAATTAAATTAAATTAAAAATGAGATATGGCGAGTTTTTATGGATTAGACGAAATAAGGGCATAATAAAAGTGGAGGCCAGTCAAGATGAAAGCGCGTCGAGCGCCAAATCAAGGCTAATAAAAAGTTATGACGAATCGTCTTATCAATCAATCGATCAATCGATCGATCGATCGATCGTTCCGCGCGAGACTTCTCACTGTTTTTTTTTCTCTTTTTTTTTTGCTCCCTCGGGCGTTGTACCGGATGTTCCGCTTAACCGGATGTTATCACTCCCCGGAGAGCACCTTTCCATTATAGCAACTCGTAATACACACACACACACACACACACACACACACACATATATATATATATATATATATATATATATATATATATATATATATATATATATATATATATATAAGCACATGCTATACGTCTATCAGATCGATAATGTGCGACGCCGCTGACCATTATTTTTCTCCCCGTAAAGAACAAGGACTGACTTTCGTTTTAAATGTCAAAAAATGACCTTCGCCACCTATCTATGTAAACACGCTCGTCAACAATAATCATGGGGGTTCATGGCACGTGCGAATGAACGCTGAGCCGATGATCTCAAAACATTATTTTTCTATTCCATACGTCGTAGAGTTTTCACAAGGAAATAAAGTTGAATAGAGACTCGAATTATATAAATTTCATATATTACGCGCCTGTGTAGCAGAAAAAAAAACTATTTATAAGTATATTTTCGACCCAAATTATTTTCATGAACATTATCTGATAGATTTAAGGCGGTTAGAACGCTCGAGACATTCAAATGAAACATTGCGAGACTATGTTCCTGTCCGTCATTATTCGATCGTTGTATAATTCTAACGTTCATTCTCTTTTATGCAATAATAATAATAATAGCGTAATACACCCTATGAGAACCGCCATTTTGTAATATTTTACATACATTGTCTCATTATTATTTATACTTTCTCCTGCATGTTTTGCTATCTTTAGGTGTTCAATAAAACTATATATATGTATATATTGGTAATGATATAAAAAGCGTAATAAAAATAAAGCTTATCTCCATGTTAATGTCACCATGACGGTTGGTATGTCGAGCTCCTGTTCGCTCCATATAGTCCTCTTTGTTCTTTCTTATTCTTCTTCTTCTTCTTCTTCTTTTCCTCCTTCTCCTCCGCCCTCTGACGCCATTCCTCCTTTCCCCGCTCCCTTCACAGCCGCATGAGCAAAAGTCCGGCTTCCTCCCTCACTCGTTTTCGACAAGAGAAAAACCACAACGCCAACTTCTCATTCACCACAATAACGCGGCTTGATAAAAAAAAAAAAAAAAAAAAAGGCAAACAAAAAGTATCCCCACTGTCGATATGTCAACACTTTATTGTTTCCTTCTTCGACCTCGTGGGGCTGCCACGACCGCAACATACACAACTCTAATAACATCGTGCACTGTTCGTTGATAAACCTACATCATCGAGAATTGCCACTCTGTCGCATCAACCCTCTCTTTCTTGAGAGATTATTGCGCAATGACCCGGCACACGCGCTTAATAGGATATACAAAGTCACACGCCTCTAAAATCTGATCGAAAAACACACGGGAGTTGCATGCAAATTCCTATTATTCTACTGTATATACTCATTTGGAATTAAGTACGCGAGAGAGAACGACTTTTTTTAATACAATTTACACGAATTCGCGTATAAAATAATGTTCTTCATAGCGTATCAGTATTGAATCCGATAATTCAATGAGTCTTGGGAGCAGAGACACCGATCGATGAGGCCGGAAGATAGACATTAACTAATATATCTATATATGTATATATATATATGTATGTTGTCCCTTTTTATAAATGAAGGAACACGCGGAAATATTCCAAGAACGCTTATTTCTCTATACGCCAAAATCTCTTTTCAATTTAATTTATTCTCTGCTCCGGCACTAATTGTAAGTTCCATTACGAAGCTTGTTGTCAATGGAAAATAATATAATTTATTGCCGTTTACTTATTCTTCAAGACGTACATATACATCTTAAACTTCGTATAACGTCTTTCCAGTTTAACTACCGAAGAGTGATTGTCAAATCATTAAACTTAAACTTGAGTTTTTTTCATTTACTACTGTGATTTGTTGGCGCGCGTGTACGGCAGAACTTGTTCGCGATGTTTTTATTACTACATTCTCGCGTTCCTTTTATCTAACTGATCCGCTCTGTTTTTAAATTCCTTTATTATCGACTGAGATTACGAATTCGCGCATAACAGTGGGGCGGGCGCGGATGTCACGCCTCCCGCGGCGATTGCTCCAACTACGCAGCAGAATCGGTCGGTAAGTGAAAGATTGTCAGAGTCGATAATTATAATAATATTACGAATTTATGATTTATGGAAAAATCTTTGTTTACACAAATTAATATCTGTATAGAAAAATTCTTTACGCTTTAAATTATTTTATACTATTTATAAGTGTATGAAAGTTTTAAAAATCAATTTAAAAAAAAAAAATCCTTATATGGAATGATGATATATATGTTTTTGTTCTATTTTTAAATGTCAATTCGAAACCCAACATTTGTAATGTTAACTCATAGCAGAGCGTCACGCAGATTTCACAGCAATTTATAAAAATTAAGAGGAAATTGAATAATTGCTTACTTAAAAGCGAAGGGCCCGCCATACCGCCCCTGGGCTTTGGTGAGCTGTCTCCATGGCAACGGGCAATCATCTTCCCCCCAACGAGTGTCCACCAGGGGTTTTCTCTCTGCCCCTCAATCACTCGCGCTGACTCAGTCGTTCTCCGGAACTCGCGCGGAAACGTTTGTACGTCAAGATCAAAGCTCACGCATCTTCACTCCTTGCTCCATGGATTTTCAAATACTCGAGAGTTAAAGAGAAAAGAAAACAACAAGAAAATCGTGGAGACGACTAAGTGGATCACAGTGAAGTAACGCAAGTGCAATCGCGTTGGCCAAGAGGGCGTTAGATCGCAAAAAATTGTAAAAAAAAGCGAGACAAAAACATATACATATATATATATATATATACATCTCTATATATATATATATATATATATTATCGTCGGGAGGCACTTTTGCCCCCGGTATACGCGAGAGCTTTCGGGGCCGCGTTCAATAATGAGGGACATGGCGGGTAAAATTGCCGAGTTAAAATTCGAAGCTCCTCTCGCACGTTTCGAGGAGGAGGACACGGCGAGTCTGAAGAACATGAATTTGCTGACAGGTGCGCTAAAAATAGAAAAAAAAGAAAAATGTTGAAATAAACGTCCAATATTTAAAAAAAAAATTCTTTCATATTTTCGTACAGTAAATTTCTAAAAATACATTCGAGCCTTCCAGTGCTTAAAAAAATATTTCTAATTTTAGTAAAATAATGAATAAAGAAATATGATTGTGTGTATATCGCATCAGCAATGTGAAAAATCTCATTTTGTTGTACAACTTCGAATGGTGCAACTATCGGGTCTTCGGTTAGATCTCGTTTGGCTTCTAATCCATTCATATATTGTCGTGAGTCTGTTGGCCCACTCGGACCTGTTAAACTCGTTAGTTATTATTGAAAGGGCTGACGAAATTTACGATAAATTCTTCCGTCAATAACTTCATGTACAATGACCCGAAATTATGATTTTTTTTTTTTTTTTTTTTTTTAAACGAAAATAATTCGTGAGTCTCCCGAAGAGCGCTGCAGTCTACCGGCGGAAAAAATACATTTTTCGAGGCTCGCGTAAATAAATTTCAACCATATCAAGTATATATAAGAAATTTTCAAATATATATAATTTTCCGCCATTTTTATATTTTATTACGTTTTTTTTTTCATTTTTTCATCAATTTCGCGCATAAATTATTTTCGTAAAGAGAACTGCGTAACATTTTGCCACAATAATATTTACCATTTTCGATATTATTATTATTATTATTCAATATTTTTCGTAAACAAAATTATTTCTGCATGGAAAATAAATTTCCTTGCAGACTCTTCGGTATATTGAGGAGACTAAACGAGATTTAAATATTATTCTTTACATTCTTACCGAGCGTGTTTACAGCTGTGAAGGCTGCGACATAAAGCGATCCCCACGTGCGCGCGCAATAATTTCCATTCAACTCGCAATCAGCGAGAGTAAAAAAAAAAAGCGTCAACAGCGAGATAGATAGTAGAAAGAAAGAAACATCTGCGTTTCAATCAAATCGATCAACATTTTGCTAAAAATATATCTAAAAAAAAAGAAAAAAAAAAACAAAAAAATTAAACTCGTCAAATATTTCGTCTGCAATGTGTCAATTCTTATTTCGCAGAAGAATTAATGGACGTCAGTATCGAATCGAGTTTTGGCGAAAATTATAATGCAAATGAACTATCCCCTTGCACTATTCAACAACAACAACAACAGCAACAACAACAACAGCAGCAGCAACAACAACAACAACAACAGCAGCAACAACAACAACAACAAATTCAAAATCAACAGAATCAACAACAACACGAAAATGGGACTGACATAATGCAGGAGGGTACTTTTAGCCCTTTCAGCGGCAGCCTCGAGGATCTCGTTAACACTTTTGACGAGAAGATAACATCGTGCTTCAGAGATTATGGTACAGACGTCGAGTCACTTGCGCCTGTACAAGTTAGAACGCAGGAAGAAATAATGAACGAGTGCCAGTGAGTTTATAATATTAATTTTTTTCCTTTCTTTTTTTTTTTTTTTCATTTTTATTCTTTTTCATTTAATTTAAAACAACCGGACATGCAATTTTTCTTGATTTTCAAAATTACATCATTTTTTTTTCCCTCCAAAACATTAATTAATATTTTACTTGAGAAAAATTGAAATTAATGCAAATATAAGAATTTATTCGTAAATATTTTCTTTCTCACCCTCTGTTCACCCTATTCGTCCACTCTGGTCAGACTCTCCTCATCAGTTCTTTCGGCTGAAAATATACAATGCTGAAAATATACAATGATGACTTATTTTTTTCTGTTTTTTTTCAAACCTAAACGCATAAAATGGTGCGATGTGACTAATAATGTCTCATCACACCATTTTATGTAATATATTTGTGTAATATATATTTATGTAATAAATATATTTAATTATATTAAATATTATAATATTTAAATATATTTATGTTTTTCTTAACGAAATTCTGATAATTGACATTTGTAAAATATTTGATAACGAAAGCTGATAATTCATTATTTGTTTATTCTCAACAAAGTTAAATTAGCTGACATGAATTTTTTTTTTTTCCTTTATTCATGAAACTTTCACGAAATAATTCTTCATTTTTTTCTTTATAATATTTTCGATAATGATTTTTTTTTGTTTTCTCAAAATTATTCAATCGATTGAAAATTAATTAATTATTTTACTTTATTCGTAAAACTCTCTCTCTCTCTCTGACTCTCTCTGGCCGTCGTTTCTCGAGACTCTTATCGATTTTCACGGATAAAAGTGTGCCGCAGAACTCTCTCGCGCGGCAGCAGCAGCAGAAACCATATAGCATTTCTCTCTCTCTCTCTCTCTCTCTCTCTTTCTCACTTTTTCTGCGTACATACGCGTTAAAATAGCGAATTTTATATAATCCGTCAAGAGTAATATCAAGAGTATTAGTTATAGCAAATCGTAGTATGTTAGTTATTGCTTCACCTTCTTTTCCTGCTAAAACTTTCTCTCACATGAAGCTTCGTTTGAGCATTGAGTCGATTGCTCAGCATTTGCGTTATACGTGCACGCTAAAAAAAAAAA
>OY769903.1:4487331-4527331 GCA_963669185.1 Dyspetes luteomarginatus
CAATAACACTGTGAAGCGAATGAAAAAAAATAAAATAATAATAATAATGGGCAATGTAGAATTTATTGTCGTTGATAAATCTTAAACTTTATGGGGCGGCACATAATTTTTTTTCATAAATTTTAGTTAAATTTTATTAATTTTTTTTTCATAAATTTTAGTTAAATTTTTTTCATAAATTTTTGTTAAATTTTATTAATTTTTTTTCATAAATTTTAGTTAAATTTTATATATATTTTTTTTCATAAATTTTAGTTAAACTTTATGGGGTGCCATTTTTTTTTCATAATTTTTTCATTAAACTTTATGGGTCCGGCATATCGATATCGAATAATTTAATTTAACTCACGCAATGAATTATTCAGGGCTGAATTGGAGGATCTCAGTAGCGAAGACGAAGCGGTGGCGACCGATCTCGATATGCATGCATTGATACTATCGAGTAGCAGCGAGTCTCACAGTCCTGAAGAGCCATTAAAAACTGCCGAGGAAGTACTTCGTGAAATAGACGATATAATGCAGGTAAATTTATCGTGAAAATCGTTAATGGAGAAGAAAAATTCATAAATCGTGAAAATAATTTGGTAAATAAATTTTTAGGAAAGCCCATCGATGGAGAGATCACCCGATTCGGATGGTTCGTTACTCGACACCGACGAGGCACTCGAGAGAAGTCGCGAAGTTCTCGATTCACCACTGAAAGAGAAAAGTAAGTAAATTTTTTTTCTTTGTACAAAAAGATTTGTTTTTTTTCTTCGCTTGGCTTGACTAAACTATTATTGCATTCGCTCGAATGCACTGGAAAACTACATATAATAATAATATATTATATTTTCATGCTAAATAAAAAAAAATGTCTTCGAGAAATAATTAACGATTTTTTTCTTTTTTCACAGAATTGAAACAACTTTCCTCGGGTGAATTGACCGGCGTACTCGGTGAAATGGAATCACTGGTCGGTGCACTGAGTGAAACTTTAATCGCCGAATTGGCCCTCAGGGACGAGCTCGAGTTTGAGAAAGAGCTCAAGAATCAATTTATCTCGTTGCTTCTCGCTGTACAAAATCGTCGACGTCAGCATCACGTGACAAAAAAGAGAGGACAGATGCAAAATGGTACGAGTCCATTGCCACAGCACAGATCGTTTCAAGATTCAAAGGTAAAATTTTTTCATTTGTCGTTTTTTCAATTGATTTAATTTTTTTTTTTTTCCTTTAATTTTACAAAATTAAATTAAATTAAAAATTAAGATTAATTTCACTGGAAAGATATTGATTTAAATTTAATTTCAGTACCTTACGACAGTCATACCATATCACACGGACAACGGATCACCCAATAATCAAGCCTTGCAAGTTCTCATCAAGAGTACGTATAATTTTTGCCTCCTTCTTCTTCCATCCAATTCCAATTATTCTTTTCCATTATTCAACATGCAAATTATTCTTTTCTCGCATTTTTTTTCTTCTTTTGTAGTATTGAAGGCGATCAATGAAGACAGCCCGACCGTACCGACTCTATTAACGGATTACATACTCAAAGGTAAATTTGCAAATTTTTTTTTTTTTTTTCACCCCAATATTTAACCATTTTATTTTTTAACGAGCGATTTTACCTCTGTCGCTTTATTTTGCAGTTTTGTGTCCAACCTAGTGAAGTTGCCCCGAGAGATGAAAACAAAAGCTGGGCAATTTTTTTTTTTTTTTAAATTATTTATAAAGAAAGATGCAAATTATGCTCTCTATAAACTTCTTGCCAGTGCGCTTTGGAGCCACCGTCGTTGCCGCTGCTGCCATCATCTTCGTCATTGAAATTAAACAAGAAAAGAAACTCACGAATGATGTTTGCTTTTGAGCTATTACTTTTTGATCGGACACGCACGTATCGAAAAATTAGCCACTCGATACTATTTGTTTATCCTCGTGATCCTCTCCCCTCCCCCTCGATACTCTCTTCTAGTCTTATATTATAATCTATTATAACGATAAAAACCACACTCACGCCACCTATGTATATTTTTCTGCAGCGTTTATAACGTACACAATATTTTTATTTGTTATTTTGTATTTTATTATTATTATTATTATTATTATACATATATATATATATATATGTATGTATGTAAAATGTGATGTGTGAAAACGAAATGAAAGAAATAATTGGGGCATTCGTTCTCGAGTCGTGCAATTCTCGTTGTTTTTTTTTATTTATTTTTTTGTTTTTTTTTTTTTTTCATATGTAATATTCGATCAATTTGTTGTCTCGCGTAATGTGCACAGAAAAAAAACGAACGGAATAATTCTCGTACGTATATAACTTTGAATTTTGTAATTTTTTAATTCCGTATTTATATGTATATATTATGACATCTCCATCAGCTAAATATGATATATACATGTTTTTCATGCATGTGTTTGTACATGATCGTTCAACAGAGAAAACAACGCCCTACATGTGAGATTTTGAGATGTGATATGAAAAAATATAATTTCCCCACCTCCCTTCTCCCTCGTGTAATACTTGTAGTACATATATATATATATATATATATATATATATATATATATATATATATGTATGTATGTATGTATGTATGTATGTACTTTGTAGTACATATATATGTATTGTATTTTAGGCGTAAGGAATTTTGATTTAAGTCCGACAGTATAAAAAATATATATATATATACACGTACCTTGTGCGGTAGAAAAAGAGCCATTTTCTTTCTACGTACAAAAGGAGCGCGTTCCGCCGATTTGTAGCATTATTCATAATAATAGTGTGAATTCGTGTGTTGTAAGGCCAGTGTACGATTCTAGGGAAACGTTAAACTTGTCGACACGTGCCATCATTCTTGAACGAATAAAAAAAAAAAAAAATGAAAATACTGTAACACGAAAGACAATCGTAATTTCACAATGTACGTACATTTAATTATATTTACCACCTCTAAACGAATGCAGAGTTGCGCGTTCGATTTTTTAATTTTATTTTTGAAATTGATTGGGGGCTTTGAGCGTCAGATGGCGCCGATGCTAGCCGCGGCTTTTGTAATTTTAACGCATCCGATCAGTGCTGCCATTGGTGAGAAGATATCCAACTATTCACCTTAACCTCTTATCTGCATTCTTGCACTTTGTTATGGAATAGCGCACGTATTTTATTAGAAACAATTGAACTGAAATGACGTAATAACACAAAAAGTACATTTTAGTACGACAAAAATGAATAAAATATCAATAGCGAGTCTAGGAAAAATTGCTTTTGGCATAACGATTGCAGGCAGTGGAACTTTGTACGCAATCCGTTTGTCAATACAGTCAAAAATTAGCGAATCCATATCGTACAAAGAGGCGATGGAGTGCTTTCGCAATAATGTAAATGCTGTTAATTTTTTGGGCGAGCCAATAAAGGAGAAACGTGTTGATATAGGCGATAACAATCGTTACGGTTCTAAGGATAATGTGATGTGGGTCAGTGTTCCCCTTCAAGGAAAAAAACATCGTGGCCATTTAAATTATTGGGTTACATTGATCGATCAAAAATCGAATAGCTTTCGCGTCTCGAGGATTGAGCTGCAAATCGATGGACAGACGGAAAATCAGAAGATATTAATGAAAAATGATTCAATCGATGAACATTAGCAAAAAAAAAAATGTCGGGTCATTGCAACAAAGACTGTGAAAATAATAAACGCCTCATCAATAAATCGATGAATGTACAAATAAATAATAATAATTTTTACTTACATTTATTTTCTTCAATTTCCTAAATCCCGGATCTCAATCGCTGAAAGACAGAAGGGTGCAACTTGCAGATTTTTAACTCCTTTGGTCTTTTTATGTATACATATTACATATATCAAATTTTTATAAAATTAAAAAAAATATATTTTACATTTTCATACTTTTTTAATTGTTTTCATTTGCGTGTACGTAAGTTTGGAATAAATAAGTAGACACAAATATAAAAATATATATATAAAAGTAAAAATTAGTTTTATTTATTGTTTTTCCCAATTCACTGAAGCCATTTTTTCTCGCTGAAAGATCGAAGGGCGTAACTTGTACGAATTTTAGCGCCCTTGCGTGTACTTGTGCGTATGCTTAAATTATTAAGGGGTAATCGCAAAATGGTTGTAATAC
Organism: Dyspetes luteomarginatus; assembly: GCA_963669185.1. NCBI lineage: Eukaryota > Metazoa > Arthropoda > Insecta > Hymenoptera > Ichneumonidae > Dyspetes > Dyspetes luteomarginatus. The sequence goes on from OY769903.1 coordinate 4,491,477, forward strand.
GGTGCAGAAAAAAGTCGCGAATGGATAAACTCTGACAAAGACTTCCAAAGAGGTCCCGACATCCAATCAATCACATAATACAACATTGTGATCGCAACTCTTATTACTGGATTTACGGTCCAGTTAAATAAAAAGAGACTCAGCTGGATTATTCCCATGTTTATCAATTTCCTGGTTAACCAAACCAAAACATCGATAAAGAATGCCCCGAACTCGCGTAAGCCGTGTGTGATTGTTCTGCTCATGTTGGCAATCCGCAGGGCGGACGTCATGATACCTTGCCAAACGTTCAGGGGAACGCGACTGAAGGACATTTCGTCAAACACCCGTTCAAGATGGCCTGGCGTCGTGAAGTTTTCGAAACGAAAACCCGTACGAACGTACACGAATTTCATAAAATCCACGAGGTATGCAATATTTGGGTCACCACCACGTCGCAAAATCTCAGCACCCGCCTATTTGTTTATAATTAAAAAAATAAAATACACTCAATTTTACATTTTTCATAATTTTCTCTACTTTTTTTCTTTTTTTTCCTATTTCACGACTAGGGAGACTTACCATTCTGCCTATTTCTATTTTAGTTATGTCAATTTATTGATTAATGCTCTACAGTTTCAGCTATAGAAACGAGGAGGCGTCTCCAAGGCGATCGCGAAAACGAATGATCGCTGGCTGGAAGTGTCCAAACGTACCCGCAAAGGTTTCCCAGCCAAGTAGTGTATAGTCAGTTGGGGGAATCCCCGATTCGAAATGGGGAAAAACATGTTCGAATATTTTTTTAGTTTCGTTTTATTTTTTTCGTAAACGTTAAACCCCATTAACAAATTGATAATTCAGACGTTTATTTTAAGAATGTTGAGTATGAAAATGTGGTTGCAAAATCGATCGGAATTTTTTTCATTGATTCAAATAGCAGAAGTTTATAGCACAAAGTAATAATAATATTTACTATTATTATTATCATCATTAATGATTATTTTTATTATGATCAGATTATATACAACAGTTATATACTGTTACCGACAGAGGAGGAGCACACAAATTGCTTCCTACACTAGAAATTTCAAGCATCTGAGAGAGGGTGCGCGGCAGACCAGAAAAACCTGATGAAAATTTGTCTTCGTATTTTTCTTGAAGGGACAAAAAACCTGCCAATAATAAATAACAATATATTTAAATTTAATAGGTTTAAATTTATCACGACAATATTATTGAAGCAGACACTTGATAGTGGGTTAATTTTACAAAATTATAAAAAAACCGTCAAGAAAAAAATAAATACAAGAAATATAAACAAGACACATATAATTATGAAAGTAAAATTTGTATTAATTTATCAAAATCATCACATTTTATAATACATAACAATAATTGTTTCTTTCAAACGAAAATTAATCAATAAAATAATAACTGATAAGAAATAATATTAACCCTTAAGGACCCAATAAAGATTATACACACATACATAGTCAATCATTCCCAATCCCACGCAAGCCAAATCAAACCAAAAATAAAAATTAATAATGATAAATATTTACTAGTTAACTGTTATAACAAGTATGCTTTGGTTTTAATAAATGATGATGAAAAATCAAATATATCAGGTAAAAACTGATTATCAATAATATGACAAATTACAGCAATTAGAGATCGGATTAATGGATTTTTTATTGAGTTAAATAAAAACAACCGAATTCGTGCCAGTATCGTATTAAGATATTGACGAATAAAAAATTTCAAAATATTAATTATAAAGATTAACTCAATTTGGCAGAATATTACATTACTCGTTATTCCCATTTGACTAATGTTATATGCTAAAATGATAAAAATGATAAAAAATAGTAAAAATAGTAGGCAACGATCATAGTGAGGATGATATTTAATTAGTTTATTTTTTATAAATGATTTTAAAAAATTTAATGCTAAATTTACGAACCAATCAATAAGATAATAAAGTATGATAATTATTGATCGAATTACTGGATTTTTAATTGAGTCAAACAGACACAGGCAGAATAAAATTAGTGCTGTATTGAAATATTGATGATAAAAATATTTTAAAGCCTTATTTATAAAGAGTGACGTAAATTCCGCTGATATTACATTAATCGTAGTCTGATTTTGAGTAATGTCAAGAAAAGTTTCGTTAATAATTATTTCAAAAATTTCAACAGTACAATTATTTTTCGGTAATGAATTAAAAATATTTTTAAGATGTTCTTCACTGGTTAAATCGGAAAATTTTGAGCCCTTTCGAGCGTCCATAAATTTGTAAAATTCCAAAACATATTGATCAATGGAGGATTCTGCACGAAGTAGTGTGTCAGTAATCTCCTGAAAAATTAAATAAATAATGTAACGATATTAATAACAGATTCCAAAATTAATTCCGCGATACGCATTTACAATTTGAAAAAAATAATTACCATTTTTTTATTTGCGCCGTGTGTACCGCAGTGAAGAGGAAATTGGCGTCGGTTGCTAAAGGACTTGATGATTTATATAGAGCTCAAGATACCGATAAGATTAACGCTACGTCACCACTCAACATAGCTTTCTGCCTTTTTTTATGATAGAAATTAATAAAAAAAACTGTTGCACTATCAATAGAGCACTATCAAGAGAGCAATATCGTACGATCGTTCTAATCGTACGAGTTTTGGATAAGAAAGCAATAAAGTGACAATTCGTCTGATAAAAATTAAAAATAAACAATTAAAAACTGAAAAGAATTTTTCTTATTTTTCATAAATTTCAACAAAATTTTTGCACTATGGATACGTCACTTTCTCCACTTTGATGTAGCAAAGTTCTAATCGTACGAGTTTTGGAAAAGAAAGCAATAGAGTGAGAATTCGTCTGATATAAAAATTAAAAATAAAGAATTAAAAATTGATGAGAATTTTTCTTTCATTTTTCATATTTTCCATAAATCTCAACGAAATGTTTGCAATGGCATGTCGGTGACTCCTTTGCTAACTTTCAAACCACGACGTGTGTAACCAAGTGCAGCCTGTATTACATGTATCGCAGCATCTATCGTATAATTGACGCTCGTTGCATTGCCAATGCGCGGATTAACTTCGACAAGATCAATTGCATTGAGACGATTAGTCCTGTAGATTTTTTCCATAAGATGTATACCTTCCCTGAGGCTCAATCCTCCCCTCACTGCAAATTATAATTTTTTTTTCGTTTTTTTTTCTTCAATTTATACCATGCACGTGTAAAAATTCCACAGGGAATGTAAAAATAATTTTTCGTATTTGTTTTTTTTTTTTTTACCAGGAGTTCCCGTGCTGGGTGCTTCGAGGGGATCCAGAGCGTCAATGTCGAAACTAACGTGCAATGATTTTTCACTTCGCGGATCTATACTGTGCAGGGCCATGTGGACAACGTCGTGAATTCCTGAATTAAAAAAAAAACACAAAAAAAAAGAAGGAAAAAAGAAAAAAATTAATAATGGATTCTACTCATAAAAATAAATCCTCAGCTGTAATATCTAACTCTGTCGCGTATTAAATTTTACCATATCGCTCGACGTCTTCAATTCCAAAAGCCGTAATGCCAAATTTTTCAATTACCAGTCGCTCGTAACGATCCACAGATCGTAGACCGATGTAAGCAACATTTCTTATTGACAGCCTGAAATATTTTCAAAAATTATTTACTCAGATCTCAGCAGTATTTTTTTCTTTCGGATATTTATGGTTTTTTTTTTTTTTTTTCGCAACACACATTGGCTGCTGCCAATCCATTCCTGGCAAATGTGGCCAATAATCGGATAATTCCGAGGTGAGAAGAGCAACGGGCATGCCATGGACGTTTCCGCTGTTGCTGGTCTTGTTTGTGTTCAAATCGGCATGGGCGTCTATCCACAAAACGGCAACATCCTTCAGAGCCTGCAAATAATTATTAAAAAAATTAAAATGAATTAATCGTAATTATTTGTAAAATTTGAGATACGTTATGAAAAATTATCAAAATTGTAAAATTTGACGTGAGAATACTTTTACGTGTCCGTCGATGCTTCCTATGACCACACTGTGATCGCCCCCAAGAGTGATAATTCGTCGACCATCGTTCAAAACTCGTTGGACCATTTTTGACAAATTGTGCGTGCAAGCAGCAATATCGCCAAGATGAGGCATATTATCAACTACTTCTGTATCCTGAACTTCGTAGGACACGTTGCCATAATCCTTCACGTCCAAATCTTTATTTCATCGGAAACAAGAAAAAAATCAAATAAATTTTTAACTGATTTAAATTGTAAAATTTATAATGAAAAAAATAAAAACAATTTATTCTCCTTTACCCAAATTTTGTAACTCTTGCACAAGTCCAGCATGACGAATCGCGTCTGGTCCATCACCAACGCCCTCTTTGCACTAAAATATATAATAAATAAATTAATTAATTTAAAAAAAACGAATATGCTGTATAGAAAATTGATAGAAAATCGAGATTCGATTTGAATAATATTTACCTGACCCTTTTCAAATGGTACACCAATTATTCCAACTTTTCCATAATAACGATCGCCTATTTTTTTAACGACATGGCGCACTTTTGAAAGCATCATCTCGTCAAAGGAAAAACAAATTTACTGAGGCAGCGGATAAATGACACAAGAGAGATATCTTGCCTGAGGCATGGCAAAAGATGACCTTTTGACCTTATCTGGCTCTTGTATCACAAGATAAGACGAGATTATATATATTATTCCTCGAGCAAAAAAATATTTTTCCATCATTCAAAGCTCTCCCTCGACAATATCCTATGAATTATTTAAATTTTGATAAACTCAATTATATTTTAATTACGAAATACGATATTGCTCACATGAATTCAACTTTGTTAATTTTATTTTTATTCTATATCAGACTTTCTTCATTGTATATTTTTGCGGTAAATTTTTTTTCAAATTGTAATATTCGTTTGCAATTTTTCGCCTGTGATATTATTTCCTTTTTTTTTTTTAGTCTCTAGAACGGTAGACATGGGTACATGGCACTTCCAGCCGACAAAGCAAGCTGTAATTCTAGACTGCAGTATTTAATTTCCTTTCGAAACCAGAGAATTGGAAACGCCAGACTGTACAGCTACACGTAAAAATTGTCAAAAGTTTAATTTAATAATTAGTTAAAAAATGAAAAGTTGTAAAAGGCAAGACATGTTGAAAAAAGCCAAAAAACATTTTTTTTCTAAGACTAGGTCCACGTGGGCTTCACTCGGCAAAGATGAAAACAGTTAGGGAAAAAGAGAGAGAGAGAGAGAGAGAGAGAGAGAGAGAGAGCGATAGAGAGATGGATAAAGTTTTAAGCTCTTTCAAAGTATTTTTATACCTAAAATCAATTTGTACGCAACAAAATTTCGATCTTTCATGTCTTTATGTTTTCAAACGAGGATAACAACAATGGGCGAAAAAAATGTTCTTCTCATTTACGAATAAAATCGAAAATGTTCATTTGGGCCCGAGCATTTCTTCGGGCTTGACCCATTGATCAAATTGTTCAGAGGTCAGTCCATTTTTCAGTGCTGATTCCTTCAGCGTGAGCTTTTCTTTGTGTGCTTGTTTAGCGATTGCAGCAGACTTGAAAAAAATAAATAAAGAAAACGTTGAATTAGCTCAAAATTCTGATAAATTAATAATATTATTAACTGCGAAATAAATTCTCGTGTCACCTTGTCGTAGCCGATGTGAGGATTGAGAGCAGTAACGAGCATGAGACTCTCGTTCATAATTTTTTTTATATTGTCGACATTTGGGACAATTCCAACAACGCAATTTTTTGTAAACGAAGCTGATGCATCACCGAGAAGTCTCGCTGATCTTAGAGTATTCGCCACTATAACAGGCTTAAAAACATTTAGCTCAAAATGTCCATTACTACCAGCTATCGTGGTAGTGAAATTATTTCCCATCACTTGGGCGCAAACCATTGTAATCGCCTCGCACTGTGTTGGGTTTACTTTTCCGGGCATTATCGAACTTCCAGGCTCATTTTCGGGCAACGAGAGCTCGCCCAAACCGCAACGAGGTCCGCTACCAAGAAATCTGATGTCGTTTGCGATCTTGAAAGAAAAAAAAAAAATCAAACAAATTTCATTATTTTCTCGTTTGATATTTTTATTTTATTTAAAAACAAAAAAAAAAATTATATTTGTTTTAAACGATTCCCAATACCTTCATAATCGACACGGCAACCGTATTGAGAGCTCCGTGAACCTCGACAATCGCGTCATGAGCAGCAAGAGCTTCAAATTTATTGGGGGCAGTGACAAATGGATATCCAGTAAGACTGGCAATTTTTGCTGCTGTCTTTTCGGCAAAACCTTTCCTCGTGTTCAAGCCAGTTCCAACCGCAGTACCTCCAAGAGCCAATTGATACAATCTTGGCAATGTATCTTTTACCCTTGCAATTCCATATTCTACTTGAGTCGCATATCCTAAATTAATTTAAAATAAGCTTTTTATTAGAAGAAAAAAATTAACGATTTTTATTTTTAGACTCAATACTGTTTTATATAATAATAATAATAATAGGCTTTCGTTTTCTCTTCAATACTGTATTATTTTAATAAATTATAATAATGATAATAATATTATATTATTATTTACTTTAGTTTATTTATTGAATAATTTGATAATTATTTTAATTTACCTGAAAATTCTTGACCAAGGGTAAGTGGGACAGCATCCTGTGTGTGCGTTCGACCAATTTTTATTATATCTTTCCATGCCTCAGATTTTTGTTTCAGGACCTCGTGCAATTGTTTCAATCCTGGCAAAAGTACTTTGTTGATCTCGAGAGCAACGGCAATGTGCATGGCCGTGGGAAAAGTATCGTTTGAGCTTTGCGACATGTTGACATGATCGTTTGGATGAACTGGCTTTTTCGAGCCCAATTCACCGCCCATCAATTCAATCGCACGATTCGATATTACCTAAAAAGAAAAAAATAATAATTTCCAAAAATCATCAAATAAATTTTTAAGTTTTTTTTTGTTTCGGATATTTTTGTGTGTTGGTTAAAAAAAAAATGAAAAAAATAAAATAAAGGGTCAAACCTCGTTTGTGTTCATATTGGACTGAGTTCCAGAGCCCGTTTGCCAGATTACCAGTGGAAAATGATCGTTGTAAAGTTTACCACTTATAACATCGTCGGCTGCTTTACTAATTGCATCTGCAATTTTTGAATCGAGACCAAATTCCTTGTTCACTTCTGCGGCAGCTTTTTTTAAAATTCCCATAGCCACGATTACTCCATACTAAATTAATTGATTGAGATTTTTTTTTTTTTCTTCAGTTTAAATTCCATTTTATCGAAAAAGGAAGAAAAACAAAAATTCCAGATTATAATTTACCGGCATACGCTCAAAGGTGTCGCCGATTGGAAAGTTCATCACCGATCTGAGAGTCTGAGCTCCATAATATTTGTCAGCTGGTACTTTGAGCTCGCCAAAAGTGTCTCTCTCAAGACGAAAACCCTTATCGCTTTCCTGGATAAATAAATTTAATTTGTTAAATTAAAATATTTCATGTATTATATGAAAATGCACAAACACGATTGCAATTTATCGAAAGCAACAATTCAAAGGCACATAAAAATATAAACAAATAAATATATATATATATGTTTATATAAATATATAAAAATTACTAAGTTTTAACAATATACTCGATGTGTAGAAAAAATAGTTAAAAAATTATTTATAAAAAAGATTTACAAACCATTGTAAAAAAAAAAAGTATTAAAAGCAACAAAAATGTAGGCTGCGAGATGAATAATCTTGCAAGAGGAAAGAAATGATGTAGCAAGAATCCGGTCTTTCGCGTGCTATCGAAGTTTCTTAAAAAATTTTCAGCTCAGTTCACAATAAACGAACACAAGGCAAAATAATATTGGTTAATCGTTAAAATGGAAGGGGAAATCGGTGAAATGTTGTGATAACGAGTCAGCGAGAGACGGTCACATGACAGGCAAGTTACCAAGTGATCACGAAGAAACTGACCATACAAAAGTATGGTCCGCATAAAATTGAAATATATTTCATTATATGACTGTGATAAGTTTTTTCGTGTCCACTTGGTAGCTTGCCAGATGACACACGAGATGTATTCCATTCGTTTATACGGCTGTACCATTAACTCAAAGTACCGCCAGAGCAGCACTCTCTCATTATATTTCATCTTTATATATTATTATCACTCTCATAATATTTCAAAAATAAACAATTTTTGGTAAAAATATTTTTCCAAACGTGCAAAAAAAAAATTAAAAATAATAAAAATTCCAAGTGTATTTGGCAAATCTAATTTTGGGTATTAAAAACTCTACATCGATTATATAAAAGCCAGCAGAGAGAAGAGAGCAAAAAAAAACAGAGAGAGAGAGAGAAACTAATTTAAAAAGCAAATAACTTCACAGAGGACAATAGAAGGCATTCAAGAATATTTTTTATTTCTCATCAACATTGTATACAAAACAATTGAATTATCGATGAATCATTCATTTATTTTTTCTTGTAACAAAAAACACGTTTTTCTTTAATTATTTTACCTGACTATAGTTACGAAATCCCAAATTGGATGTGGCGATTCGTATGATTGAAATGGACGTACTTTTTTTCCTCAAATGATAAATACCGGCTGTCACACCGCGTATTCTCAATAAGCTTAAAGCCATTATACTTATTTTAGGATTAATCGTTTCGAATGAGAGAATTTAATTTTTAATTAATTGTCAGCACCCGGCAAAAAAAAAACGTACACGGGTATCAGCGGGTAGATCATCAGCTGCTGCTGAACGATTGAGGTGGTAGTGGGAGGTGGGAGGAGCCACAGACTGAGAACGAGAGAGGGAGAGATATATATATATACGCTCCGACGCGAGCGTTCACTGCGGTCGAAGCAGTAACTACGAGCTTCTGTTTTGCTCCGACCAGTATCCTAGGTAATGCCGCATGCAGCGCCAAAATTTTTGCATCGCCGGAGCAAATTTCGACGATAGTGCAGTAATTGTCCGTGTGTGCTCCGATTATTTTAACGCTCTCAGCCACGGTCTCTCTCAGCATCATCTCAGCTGTTATGTGAGAGAACCGCGAAGTATGTCAGTTAATAAACATGAGTAGCGTTGAAATAAAGACTCGTAAAGGAGGTCAATAAGTAAATAAAAAGAGTTGATAAAAACAAAACAAAAATAACAGTTTAGCTAGAGTATGGTGCGGTCATAAATTCCATGAATGACTTTTTTTTTGGCATTGGGCAAAGGCCAAAGCTAGATAGAATTTTTTTTTAGTGTGGATGTTTTTCGTGTGTATCGTCGCACCGAGAGAGAGAGAGAGAGAGAGAGAGAGTGCAGTCTCAGAGGCCGGCAAGTGAGCGACGTCGACGGATGTCGAGAATCGCGCGCTCTCCTGCTGTCTCTCTCTGGCACACATTATACGAGCTATACGGTGTGGGCTCCGGCAAAATAATACATTAGAGACAACCCTTTCTCAGGTCTCTGTCTCCCTCTCTCTCTCTCTCTCTCTCTCTAAACTGGAGAATACACGCGCTATCCTTGTGCTCGTGTTTTAGTTACTCGTTGAAAGAAAAAAAAAAAAAAAAAAACACCAATAACAGAAAAATTACAGTGGCATTATTTGGTATTCGTTACAAAGAATTTCGTGCGTGTGTGCTCCCCTGGCTGGGACTTTTCCCCCCCACCCCGCTGCAGCCCAACCCCCCGCACCGCTCGTGTAAACAGACCACGCGAGTTAACCGCGCGCGTGTATGTGTGTGCGTCGTGTGTGCTATAAAGAAGAAAAAAAAACCGCCCGTGAGTTTTAGAGTGAGACAGAGAGAGTTAATGATTGCTCATTATGTAATTTGAGGAATGAGGGAATACCTATGGTGGATAAAAAGTGTTCATATGAGAACTACCACTCGATGTCCTATGACGGGTGGCATTTTTCGAAAATGACTGACACACCCCCCTCCCCTGCTTCGGCTTTGGTCAAGTGAGTCTATCAATCCTCTCGTCATATGTATATAGAGGCCTATATATATATATATTTATTCATTTTTTTTTTACACTGCACATAGCACAATTTTATCGAGCAAGTTAATGCTAAAGGGGGGAAATAAATTTATCGATTGTCGACAATTTATACATCATCGAGAAATAACGTGGTCGCCCGCTCTCGCCGCATATCTGCCGTCCAAAAATCAAAACATTTTAACCTCCAATTGCACCATTTTTCCTCCCTCCCCGTTTCGTTTTTTTCGTCCTCAATTCTTTACATGGCACATACAAATTTTACACGAACGTAAAGTTAAGGAAATTACGAAATAAATTGCTCAAACGTCGATAATTTAATCGAAAAAATAAAATCTCATTTTTAGCGCGCTTCCCCCCCAATCCCTTTCATATATATATATATATTTCCGCTCCACGAAAACATTTTAACCTCAAAGTTTGCTTCAATTTTTCTTTTGCCTTCAGTTTTTTTTTTCCTCCATTCCACGTTTTTTATCGTCTCTCTTTGAGGAAGGTATGAGGTATAAACTATGCAAATACATCAACGCTATCGTCAATGCGACTTTGGTCACTGATAATGTCGACTTTATTTTATTTTTTCTTACATCCTCATACTCGTGCAATATTTTCACGTGTCGATATAACCAACGAATACAGACGCCTAATAACACATGTTAATAATTAAAAACGAATTATTAAATATTTATAATTGTTATTTTTCATTATAGAGCGGGACGAGCGCGTTTACAAGCGGACTTGGGTTCGAATATTACGATCCTCGTAGCTTGTAAAACAAAATTATACCATATAATTATCATAAATTATATTTGCATCTATCTCTCGCCTATATATATATATATATATATATATATATATGCGTACATACAAAATGGCGTGAACTTTTACCCCGACAGACATTTTTACAATCGGCGTACACGAATTACGATTGCACATTCTGTCATTCATTTTAATGATACATTGGCTATTGTTGTATGGAATATCGCCTGACTCATTTACGTAATTTCTGTCTCTCTCGTGTCTCAATGATAAGAAAAAAAATAAAAAAAAAAGTCATTCTCTCAGAGATAGAGACTCTCCGACTTTATCTGATAAAAATTATCAAAGCACGTGGCTGATTTAATTTATTAAGCAAAAAAAAACTGTTAAAAAATTATTCATTATTTGTTGTTCGTTTGAAAATTGTTTTTTTTTTTAAATAATTGTTTTTATTAAAAAAAAAATATATATATATATATATATATATACCCGGGAGATCGCCCAACAAAACACAGATACGCATTTTTAGCTACATATATGGGTCATATATTTGACTCTAGAATCATATTGCAAAACCTGCTTGTACCTACCTCAATCCTTAACAATGTAATTGCATAAGTGGACAGTTCAGAGGCTTCCCGATAGCCAGCAGCATCGGTACACCTATCATATATATATATATATATATATATATAAATATATATATTGAAAGTTTTTTTTTTCATCGGCTATCCAGCTTGTAAATCTGATAATCAGAATGATATATAACAATATCGTGTTATGCCTGAAATTTATTTTTAAAAAATTATATTTTCATATTTCTTGCAGTTTGATTGGCAAAGTTGCATTTCTCGTAAAATGTGTCGCCAGAACAATTTTTGTTCTATTGAACAATGTTTACTGCATACCAACATACGTAATATGGATGATGCTGCTGTTTCCTGTAAAAGTTTATCAGCCACAAATTTATTGGCGAATAGAGGGACTTTTTTTTCATTGGCTGCTAGCAATGGTCTCAATGTGGACTTGGTCCGCAGGTTACGACAGTGAGAAAAATTTCGTATTCAGATATTAAAAAAAAAAAAAAAAACAAAAAAAATGTTCGTTGGTCAATTTTAATATTTTAATATATAGAAAAAAATTGACTTTTTTGTTTTTTCTTTAAATTTACAGTAATAGAGCAAGGTGACGACATACAGAGAATCGTAAATGAAAAAACACTTGTAATAGCAAATCATCAGAGTACAGCAGATGTTCCTATGTTGATGACGACATTCAATGCAAAACCGGACGTTTTGCCAAATCTCATGTGGATCATGGACAGGGTATTCAAATTAACCAATTTTGGTATAGTCTCGATATTGCATCAGGATTTTTTTATCGTCTCGGTAAGTCAGCAAAAAAAAAAAAAAAAAATCGACTAAGAAATCTCTCGTTATTAATCAAAATTGTTTTTTTTTTTTTTTTTTTTCATTTAATTTATCTCTCAAAAGGGTCGCAACAGGAGGGACGAGAGTTTGAAACAATTGGAAAAACATTTGAAAGATTCTTACATACCATTAAACAGAAGATGGACGGTACTTTTTCCCGAGGGTGGATTTCTCTGTAAAAGACGTGAAACATCGCAAAAATTTGCGAGAAAAAATAATTTGCCAATACTTGATAATGTCTCGTTACCAAGAACTGGAGCGATGCAGAAAATATTTGATAATCTTGGCCCAACGCAAAATAATAATTCCTCTGATCAACAGTCAAACAATCGATCGAGTAAGATTGTTGAAAAAAAAATTTATGTGACGATTTATATAAAAAAACGAAAAAAAAAAATTCAAAATAATATTGTTTGATTTTTTTTTTTTTTTTTCGTTGATCATTTTTTCCAGGAACAAATGTCGTTGTTAAACCCGAGATTAGTTGGGTCCTCGATATAACGATAGCGTATCCACAGGGAAAGCCAATCGACTTATCAGAGATTGTAACGGGCTCGAGAGCGCCCTGTGAAACCGTCCTATTTTATCGATTATTTCCAAGTTCAGTGGTGAGTTTCTTTTAAACGTTAAATCGATAATGTACAGGGTCAAGTTTGTCACGTCAACAGTCAAATAGCGACGATAAACGACAAAACTCATAGCCAATGCGATAAACTATTTATAATCGCGTAAATTATTTATTAATATTATTATTATTATTTTTTCTTTTATCAAAAGGTTCCCAGAGAACCTGAACAACTTTCAAAATGGCTGTACGAGAGATGGGCCGAAAAGGAAGTACTGTTGGAAAATTTTTACAAACATGGAACGTTCGTTGGTACACGTGAACATCCTGGCAATGCTACAAAAATACAACAAGATCCATTACGATTTCTCGTTCTTCATCTCTTTTTTATAACATCGACCTACATTCATTACAATATGTTTGCCTACGTTCTATCATGCATCTGGTAGTGTTAAAAAAGAAGAAAAAAAAATTCCAATGAAATTCGACAGTGCTCAATTGTCATGTGTCGTTTTATTTCTTTTTTTTCCATATTATTATTATTATTTTTTCTTCTATTCAACCGACGCACATTTCAAGCATCGCGAAATTATCGAATATTCATTGGCAAGATTTTACACCCTTCTGAAAATTATAAAAGATAAAAAGATGGAAAAAAAAAACAAAAAAAAAAATTACGTCTACAAGAAAGCTCAGCTAAGCTCACATTTTTCCAACAATTTTCAGTCATTCTTTTAATCGCACTTTTTCGTACATACGAGGTGAGAATTTTGCAAAACTTGCCTATCTTGAGAGAGAGATCGATGATCTCGTTAAGAGACCCAAGAGAAGAAGAAACGTTATTTTTCTCGGGTGAATTGTGAAAATCTTTTCTTTTTTTTTTGCTTCATTTATAAACAACAAAATACGAAGAAACAAAAAAAGTTGCAAAAGCTTTCGCAAAAAAAAAATGATGTCGAGTGTAAACGAGCTTGACTGTTCTTGGTCGTTAACGACGAGATTTACCCGTTAAAGCGCGATATAATTGTAATATTTTTAATAGCAAATAACTGATAATATATCATTAACAAACAAACGAAAAAGTATCGTTAACAATAATCAGCAAAAAAAAAAAAAAAATGAAATAAAAAAAATCGTCGAAAGGAGCAAAAAAAAAATTATAAAAAAATAATAATAATGATAGTGTGAGATTGAATGGAAGATTTTTATGGACAAGAGGAGAGAAAGAGAGAGAGAGAGAGACAGCGAGAAAAAAAAACGTCGTCGTGTTTGTGATAAAACATATTAGGGAGAGAAAAACCATATTTTTGAAAAGTTGAATCAATGTCGCGAAAATGAACGTAATTTTTTCTATCTCTCGTTCGCTCATTGTTTTTCGCCTAGAAGGCAAAATAATGCACGAGCGGGTTTTACACAATCGCTGGTGGATTTAGTGTAAATGCAAAAAAAAAAAAAAAAAAAAACAATTGTAACGATAAGTGAGATGATTTAGTGCGTGTGCGTGCAGTGTGCCCGAGCAGTCTGAAAAAAGCTGCCCGGAGCTGCTTCTTTTTTTTAATTTTTTTTTCTTCCCTTAAAAATCCGGATTGGCGAATTGACGCCGTCTCGCGGGTCTCGCTCTGTTAATCGAATCAGCTTCGAATCAGCCGTGCCTTGTGGTCCAGCAGCCTGATCGTGGCTTTGCTATTACATCCGGTTTGTAAATATAAAATCCCACGCGGGAAATTCAACTCGTATGTAGAATGAACAATGAAAAAAAAAAAAAAAAAAACAAATATATAAAAATAATAATAATAGCTCCGATTTTTTGTGCGAATTCATACATTAAAAAAATAAAAAAAAACAAAAACAAACTAATGAAATTGCAAAATGAAAAACAAACGTAAAATTACATAGTACGAGTATCCTTCGAGTACAATGATGGAATTATAATTCGTCGAAAATTTTTACAAACACATTATGTAATATAAATATCCTCACTCAGGCACAACAAAATTGTTTATTCGAGAGAGAAAAAAAAAGAAAGAGAGAAAGAAGAACGAGGAAAAAAAAAAAAAACTACTACAACAACAACCCTTGGCTATCCCAGAATCGTAATAATTCGTATGAAATTGTAGATACTCTCTTTACGAATATATTAATTCATATTTCGTAATAATTTATTAACGTAATCGACAAATAACGAGACTGTCGTGCCCGGGCTATTCGAAAAAAAAAAAAAAACAACAAAAAGACAATTTTTTTAATCCTTATCGTTCGCTATATTATTATTATTATTATTATTATAACTCAGGAAGTCGATCGTTCGCTCGCATGTATAGATTTCACTCTAGAACTATTAGACCTTCCTCTATTATGTAACGGGGGAATAAGTATTGTCCTCTATTGTCCTCTATCGTCCCGGGACCGTGCCGGGAGAGTAACTATAGCATATTTTCTCTCTTTCTCCCCTTTGGGACTTTATCATATCAAAACGTGGGAAAAAAAAAAAAAAAAAAAAAAAAAAAATCTCATCGTATTTCTCGTGTGGTGTTCAATTTTGTACGAGTGAGTCAATTGACAAAAAGAAGAAAAAAAACGAATAAAAAGGAAAAAAAAAAAAAAATGAAGAGAATGGGACAAAGAATGAAAATGAAGACGAGAGAAAAATCGATCGTAGTTTCAATCGTTCATCATGACCTTTCGCTTGGCTTTTGTCCGATTTGGCATTGCGAATGGCCTTTAACTACTCGCATTTCTCTGCATTTAACTTCTTCATCACGTGTTTAATACGTTGGCCCATTGAATCTTTTTTTTTTTTAGTGTTGTTTTTTTTTTTGTTTTCTCGAGGGATCGATATACACCGGAAATAACGAAATATGAATATATATATATATATATATATATCACCTTTAAAAATGAGTCTCTCTTCAGGCATTAAAAACGCAATGGAATCGTTTTTTTTTCTTTTATTTATTATAGCTAAAGCACTCGTTTTCATAAATGTGACGACGATTATTATTATTATTATTATTATATATTTCTCTTCACGAATGCATTGAAAAAGAATTTGTCGGTCATGCTATTTGTACGTTATAATAGCGCAGTTGCGATCATGCAATTGAATTATTATCCTCGTATCTAAATAAAGATGAAAAAAAAAAAAAAAACTAAACAATTATTTCGTTTCAACGTTATGTAAAAATTGTAACAATGTCGTCGCTCAGGATATAATGATTCATAAATGGTTAATCCACACAATGTACGATATATGCGAGTGACAGATACATATATACGTCTAATCGTATACGTATAATCGATCCGAAAGATTTTATCGTCAATCCGACACAATTTTTTTTTTCCACTTTTCGAGAAAAAAAGAAAAAAAGCATCGACACTATTCGATTTTACTGTGTCCGGTTTGTGGCAAAAAAAATTTTTTCTATGGGTATTTTTATTATTATTTTTTTTTAAATCTGGAAATGAGCACAAGGATATTTTGTATGGAGAATTGGAGTTCTCGATAATGAGATTGTCAATGTATAAAAAATCTCCGGGCAGTTTTGTGGCAAACGCGGTGCAAGCATCTTCTATAAGTTATTCGTTGGCGTTTTTCCTCATTGAAACAAAAAAAAAAATTAAAAAAAAAAAAAAAAGAATTTTCGAGTGAGAAAAGCGAATCGTATCAATATAACGTTTGAATATTGACATATAAATATTGTGGAGAGAGAAGCATGCATTGCTCCGTGTTTTGTCATTATATTTATATATCTCTATGCGCGTGCTGCCTATTTCTGGTCATGTTTCGTAAATGTAATAATTATTATTGTAATTAGAAGACGTATATAAACAACAATGATGAAAAATAAATTGTCGATACAAGTTTGAAATTTTTTCGTTTTTCTTTTTTTCCATTCTTTTTTTAATCTATATATTTGTACATTACCGATTGCTTCTCCGTGTTGGGATGAATTTTCAAAACTTTGTTTTCACATTATATTTCTTCCCGTTTTGATGATTATCGTGCCTGCGTTCTCTGTACGTAACTTCCGGTAATTTACACTTTGAACAGCTGGACACTGGATCTTTATGACAAAATGTGCAATTAAACACATTCGTATTATATATTTGCATCATGCATGTAATTTCGTTTTCATCACAGTTTGATAATAATGATATTGTTATTATTTTCAAAACTAATTTTCGATAACAATAATCTCTTTTTTAATGGTTTTTCTTTTTCTAATTACACAATATCTGGCGTAAAACTTTGACCGATACTTCAAAATCTCGCCACTAATGGCGCCACTTCCGGCAGTTTGAAAATTTGTTTACGCATGCGTGGTTTTTGTGTTGTGATGGAATCGTCAAATGATTTTGATTGTCAAATATTTCGCGTAAACAACAATCTCTGCGAATTTTCACCGAGTGGTGAATTTTTTGCGATTGCTTATCAATCTAATTTAATAGTGAAGAGAACCGATAATCTCGATACTTTACACACGTACGAGTTTCCCGAAATAATAGAGGTTAGCTTTTCATATGTGCATATATATATATATATCTTTCGCCTCTTTCTTTCTTTTAATACACACTTTTCATTCTCATATAAGTTTTAAGTATCGAATAATTTTCATAAATCATAAATTTTATTGCAGTACATCGAATGGTCATCAAACGGTCAATATATATTATGCGCAAGTATAAAAAAAATTATCGTTCAAGTATACTCGATATGTTATCCCGAATGGAGATGCAAATTGATAGAGGGCAGTGCTGGAATGGAACGAGTCACATGGGCACCTGACAGTACACACATAATAACAACTGCCGATTTCAATGTGAGAATACATTTTATCAATTGACTTTTCGTATCAAAATTTGCATAATATTAATATATATATTTAAATTCAAATACTCGAAAAAATAGAGTTAAAAAAATCCAACAAGTACACACAAATACTTTCAGAGATAATAATAAAATAAAACAAATGCAGAGATCTCCTGCTTTTGTGGTATTTGTGTGCTTATCTGAGAATCCTTATTATTTATTTATCATTCAAACAGAAAATTGAAAACTTATTTCACCGAAGGTCATTGACGAAAATAAATTAACTGAAAAACGATAAAATTGAAAAAGTATAGAAAATATATAAAAACAATATGGCCACATATTCACAGATTCAAATCTCCGTGTGGTCTCTGGATGATCGAAATGTTACTTACATTCAAAACTTGAAATCTCTGGTCAATAATAACATTGCATTTAGTCCAAATGGCAAAAGTCTTGCTGCGATAACAACCGACAATGGATCAGACAGTGTGGAGATCTACAAGACTGTTGGATGGAAAATTAGCAGGGTGAGTATAAATAAATAAATATTAAACAAAATATCATATTATATTTATGCAGAAAGATCGAAGACTCGAAAAGGTAAAAAAAGAAAAAAAAAAAAAGTTATTCACAAACGTAAATATTGTATATTTACAATGCCTCGAGATCGGCGATACAAATATCATGAATTTTCAATGTATTGTCCATTCCACAACTAGCTAATTGGGCAATTTTCGATTCAATCGGTTCTGAAGAATTTTTGGGCCGAAATGCAAGTCTCTTAACGGTCGAGTGATGAGCTTTGGACGAATCATAAGTGGCATAAATTTTCCATTCAACTTTTTCATTATTATTATTAAAATGAATTTTTTGAATTTCGATACGGCCATCATCTTGTCCAACAGCAAAAATATATGAATTGGGGGAATATGAGCAATTTGCAAAAGCGAGAGCTGTTATCGATGAATCTTTAATTTCAAAAAACGCTGTAGGTTTTCCATTTTTAAGTATTTCCGGTTCAATGCTCCAAATTCCAATTTTTCCATCTCTCGAGCCAGTTGCAAAATATCGTGAATCATGAGTCCAAGCGCAACACCAAATTATTCTCGAGTGAAGAGGATCAATTTTTGAGCTTCCAGCGATAATACAATAATCGCCATTATCATCGCAACGATATAAATTCCATCGTCTATCGCGTGAAACAGAGACGAGATGTGAGTCATCCGGTGAAAAAGCCATTTGCGTTACGGTTAATCTGTGAGAGGTAATTTTTTGTACTTGGGACCAAGTTTTCGTGGACCAAATAATTATTGACGAATGTTCGGTATTTGCTGATTTACAAGCAGTAGCAAAACGAGTACCATCGCTTCTCGCTGCAATGGAAAATATTTCATAACCATGGCCATAAAGTTTTTGCAATTCTGGCCATAATGTATGCCTTATTAATTCTTCCTCATTTGGTGGACGTTTGTAATCAATATCGTTAATTGTTTCATCATCAAATATTGATTTATTTGTCAGACCGAGTGCCGGAACTGACGCGCCTTCGGTAAATTTTCCATTCCAATCGTCAGTATTTGCAATTGTCGAAAGATATTTTTGAAATGTCGTCGGTGAACCAAATACACGAACGACTTTTTCCTCCGCCCCCGAGGCAAATGTGTATGGTCCAAGCATAGCGATACAACTGAGATCGTAACCGTGAACCTGGGGACGTCCAATCTCGTGCCAAACATCACCCTCATTCGTTTTCCACGGAGCGTGAATTCTTGTTGTCTGATCGGTACTCGCGCTCACCAAAAATCTATTTTATTCAATTGGAAATATATCAGAGATGGATAATATTTATTTACTTTCACTCATTATACACAGTGTATATATATATATAATTATTATACGATGAGAAAAAATCAATAATCATCCCAAGTATCGAATGCAACGAAAAAAAAAAAACGAGCCACAATTCTCACCTTCCTCTTGGATCCCAGCAAAGATCAACGACCCCGGAAAAATGTCCCGTTGGTCCAACTCTTGGTATCCAATCGTTCTCATTCTCCTGACAACTCCATAAATGAAACGAGCCCTGATAACTATGAGCAAGTATGCTTTTTCCATCAGGTGCACGTTTGCAGCCATAAAAACCAAGAGAATTCCCACCGACTTCACCAACGCGAATTGCCTCACGCCAAATGCCACCTCTCTCTGAATCTGATTGCCATATAATCATTGATTTGTCCATGGCACAAGATAGAAGAGTAGGCCGTTTAATAGTATGTTGATCATCATTATTAAATATCAATGGAAACCAATCAACTCCATAAACCCAATGTTCGTGTCCACTAAGTATGGATTCGAGTGTAATTGCATATTTTTCTTCTCCCAATTCAAATCTCTTGATTCTCCTCTGAGTTTCATCTTTTGCCGCGATTGTGCTGCCCTCATTGTCGAGATAAATTTTCCACAGCCTTATCGTAGCGTCCTGTGATCCGGTCGCCAATAAACAATAATTATGAAAATTATTTTCATTAAAATCCATACATCTAATCCAATCCTCGTGATTGTGCAATATTTGCACTTCAACAAATTTTTCAAGTTCGCCATTTTGTGTTATATCTTGACAATAAATGTGTATACTGCAATCGTCAATGGCAATTGCGACAATTGGGGTTTTGGAATTTGGTAAAAATGAGAGACGAGCCTCAGTTGGAATTTTTCGTCCAAAGGTTATAATTTGAATTTTTTCAATCTCTTTAGCGCCATCTCTGAGCCAAAGGACAAAAGTTCCCTCTGTACTTGCAGTGCATAATAGTAATTTGGGATAACGAATTTTATCCGTAAATTCATTTAAATAAATGCCATCGGCTATTGTCAGAGGATTTCCATCGTCAAGAATGCAAGTTGGCTCGTAAGATTTTCCCATAGCGCTCCAAACAATCGCAGTCCCGTCTGTAGATGCCGACAAGAGTTCCGTTTCCGGTTTTGAATTCTTCATTTTTAACCAACGAACGACATTAACGCGCCCCGTATGTTTGTGAAGAGTTTCCGTCACACGGCCAATTTTCCGATAAAAAGGATCGTATATTGCAATTGCATTACATGCGCCATAACAAACGAGATTATTTTTACCCCAATCGGCGGAATTTGGTACACGATTACACGCACATGAGATATAGCTCGTTTCGTCCATTGTTGAGGGCGCTGATTGTTACAATTTTTTTTTTTACAAATTAATCCAAAAAGAGCGTTTTTTATGGTGAGAAAAGAGAGGCAACGTGATTGAAAACCGGTTCGCGCACATGTGAGCAATAATCATGCAATATGATCAGCTGTGCAGAGCACTATCGACTATACCTATACTGTACTATACGCAACAATGGAGGAGATTTGTGTACACACGATTACGGCGCGCCTGTTGCGGCAAAAAGGCAAATCATAGAGCGTGGATAGAACACGACTCAGTCGGCAATGTCGTAATTCAAATACTTTTCAAACATTTGATTTTGCTGAAAAATTTACAAACAAAATGAATGCAATTTTTTAATTTTCAATCATTGATATTTCCGACAAAATAAAAGTGTATAATTCATCCCGGAAATTAATTCTACATGTTGGCTTTGCCTTAATTTTCTTTTTATGAAATTTGTACAGACATTCTGAAAGGCTTTAATTATAATTTATTTTCATATCGACGCTGACCTCATTCAAGTGTTTTATAACATTTTGATAATTTTTTTTGTGCAATTTACATAAATAATGTAATATTTTTTCATTTCAGAAATTATTGTGTGAAAAATTGAGCGCAATCGATGGATTATCCTGGTCGCCAAACAGTGAATTATTGTGTATTTGGTGCTCAATTAGCGGACATACGAAATTATTGGCTTATTCAACGATAAGTGATAGTCATGTTGGAGCTTTCACACCGGAAGCTTCGGGCAACGAAAAAATTCAAAGTACTCGTAATAAAGAATTTTATCATGGACCGAAAGGAATTGACAAAGTTGCTTGGAATCCAAATGGACAATTGTTGGCAATTGCAGCTTTTAACGAGATGGTCAGTTTTTATACTGCGATATATATATATATATATATATATATTATCAATACATAATAATTATGTTTTGACTTTTGAATGGACTTGAAACCCTAAAGTAACTGAAAATTCTTGCAATATTCGTCTAATGAACTTTGTTGATCGAGTAAAATCCATTTTAGGCTGAAAGCACTTCTGAAATTAATGAATGACAACTTTTTAAGATCTCAAAACAAATCAATATTATTATTATTATTATTATTGCTGCGTTCATTGTTTTACCAAACTATGAAATTTCAAAAATTAAAATAATGAAAAATATCCTTGCAGATTGTCCTTCTGAATAACGTAACATGGAAGCCAATAATGGAATTACGTTGTGAGCCTGTAATAATGGACGCCGATTATCTCGGCAAAGTGTACAGAGAATTGACCTCAAGTACAAGGGACACGAGTGTAAATAATGGACAAATTGAGAAAAAAACGAGTAATTATCACAGCTAAAATTATTTTAGTCAAACATTATTTAGACGGTAAAAACATGGGCCGATTATTAATAATCAATAATTTCTCTCTCTCTATTCTCACTTTTTGTTGTTGTATCAGTCAATGAGGTGAACGAGAGACCGATAAATATTCCAATAGCGTCAAACGTTAACAATGATGGACTTTCCATTGCCGCTGTTGATATTCTTGAGTGGAGCTCGTGCGGTTGTTATTTGGCATTGAGGCATCAGGTTTATTCTTCCACAATGTGGATATGGAACATTGGGGAAGACAGTGTTGATCATATTTTGCTCAAGAGACCCATTTCAGGTCGGAAAAATCATAATTTTTTTTTTCCCTTTTTTTTTTCATCAAATCTTTGTAAAAGTTTTTTTTTTTCTTCTTTTTTTTCTCAAATTTATCTTCACAATTCATGCAGGTGCATGCTGGAGTCCAAATTCACCACGTTTGATGATCTTCACAGAGAGTCCTTATATCTTTGAATGGTGGGCAGGTCGTGGTGTGACAAGATACTCATCACCAAGAGGAATTACCGTTATTTCAGGACATTGGCATTCCCGAGGAAATATTTTGGCTCTTTCCGGTTACAATAAGACTTGGCTAATGCGTCTCATCGATGGATGATTTTACACTCATAAATCTTATCTCTCAACTCTTTTTTTTTTTTTCACACTTTTATTACCATTTTCATGATCGTGTTTATATATACTCTTATTATATTTATATAACATAATTCGCATATTTACATTGTTCACTCGCCACGGAAAAATAAAAAAGAAAAAATTTAAAATTAAAAAAAAAAAAAAAAAAGAAAAAAGAAAAAAAAAACGACACAATGTCTAAAAATTATTATTTCATTTTTGTCATGTTTGAATTCACCAACCATTCGTCCTTCAAGCTCTTCGCACATGCCTTATTTTCAAGAGGCGAAAAAAAAAAAAAATCTTCTAAATAATACGCTAATTTATCGTGTCATTTTTTGTTTTTCTTTCTTTTTATAAATCTAATTTTTTTTTACGATGTATTGTGTAGGGCGGTAAATTATGTGACAATAAAAAAAAAAGAAAAGGAAATTGCCGCGAGTCAAAGAGATACTCCAAGTGTAGACATGATACAAAAAGAAGAGAGATTAAAAATACTAAAACAAAAAAAAAAAAAACGTGTCAAAAAATACCGAAATCAAATGTCACCCACTCAATTTATCATCACTTTTTGAGCTTTTTTGGAAAATTAGCTTCGATTGCTCAAATAATTAAATATTGACAAAAAATCTCCCCTCTCTCTCCTTCGGTCGTTTAAAATTTTCTTGTTCTCCATCTCGACACTTTTGAGTCCTCGCAAGAATGGCGAGAAAAAAAAAAAAGGAAAAAGAAAAAGATTCACAGTAAAAATTAATCATTATTGCCTGAATAAAAACTTGAACAAGCTATGAAGGATGATCAATCGCAGAATGCGAGCCAAGCTCAGCTTTGTGGGTAAATTTTTTCAAGCAAACATTGCACTCGTGTCCACCGCGCTCGTTATTATGAAATAATGAATGTTTTCTAAGGGATGATCTTTCCTTAAATGATTTTGGGCAAGTATCACACTCGTATGGTCTTTCATCGCCCGTATGTACCAGTAAATGTGAATTAAGGGTAGTTTTTTGTGTAAATGTTTTTTTACAAACATAACACTCGTATGGACGATCACCGGTATGAACGAGCATGTGCTTTTTCAAGCTTGATTTTTCACGAAATGTTTTGCCGCATATATGACAAGCGTGTCTCTTATCCCCTGTATGAACGAGCATATGCGAATTTAATCGTGTTCTCTCGCGAAAAGCCATATCGCACATTGGACAAGCAAATGGCTTTTCACCCGTATGAATTAACGTATGCCTATTCAAATCGGATTTACGTGTAAATATTTTATCGCAAACTTTACAATCATATTGTCCACCAGTGTGCGAGAGCATATGACTGTTTAAATCAGATTTACGAGCGCAAGCTTTGTGGCATATATAACACTCGTGGGGCTTTTCACCCGTGTGAACGAGCATGTGAGAATTTAATTTGGCTTTTTCACGAAATGTCATTAAACATTCTTTACACTCGTATGGACGTTCACCAGTGTGAACCATTGTGTGCCTGATAAGCTCAGATTTTCTTTTATATGTTTTTTCACATATATTACAAGCATGTGGCTTTTCACCGCTATGCGCAAGCATATGATTGTTCAATGATGTTCTCTGCGCAAATGATCTCTCGCATAATGTACATTTCAATTGTTTTGTTGTTTGAGCTGCTGCTGCTGCTGCTGTTGTTGTTGTTGTTGTTGTTGTCAATGTACGAATATTTAAATCAACCTTATCACGTGGAAATGTCGCTGAAAATATATCATATTTGTATGATGTCTCGGTCATGTGTATTATTGCGTGTCTGTTCAATGTCTCGCGATCTTTAAATCGCATTTTGCATATATCACATCGTAAACAAATACGCGGTGATACATTATTAATTTTGTTTGAATTTTTTTCTTCATCATCATCATCATCATCATCATTATTAACGTTATTATCATTATTATCATTATCATTATTATCGACAATATGATGATTTGTACGTTCATTGTAAATTTTTCGTGTTCCATCAATAATGTTGCTCGGCTCAAAATTATTGTACGATTGGCCAATTTGTGAGACACCCGAATCAGCCGGGCTTACAATTAATATTCCATTACCAATTGATGAAGAGCATGAATTATCAAATATTTGCTTATTTTGAGTTATCGCGTGAGTCTGCACGTGATTTCTCAAGCACCATTTGTATGCAAAACGCTTTTGGCATATATTACACTCTACTGGATTCATACCAACGTGAGTAAGCATATGAGCATGAAGGCTCGTATTGTCTTGAAAATTTTCATTGCATACCTGACACTGATCGATATTATTTGACAAATCACCACCGCCAGCCCCGCAATGACTTCGCAAATGCGTTATCATCGAGTCGTTATTTAAAAACCACTTTTTACAAATTGAACACTGAATCTTGTAAAATTTTTGATGATCCGTGCAATTATCATCAATGTCTTTATCAAAATTTTCCTCCTCGTTGCGAGAAGATTCTTCCTCCTCTTGATTTTCTCCTTCCTCCTCTTGCTGCACCTCTGCCACTACCGCCACCTCCGTCTCTGCCCCTTCCTCTCCCTCCTCCTCGTCCTCTTCCACCTCCTCCTCCTCCTTGGGTCGAGGGGATTTTTCAGCCAATTCGTTTGTTTCTGGATCTGAGCAAAGAGTTGCGGTCGCTAATTGAGCTGCCCAGCAATGATGTTCACCCGATTGACTCTCTAGCTCCAGCTTGACCTGCAATCCAAAGTGCAACGAAAACTTAACATCTCTCCAATATCTTGATCTTTTTTTTTGTTCGATCGATTTTTTGCTTTTTTTGATTTTTATTTATTATTATTATTTTTTTTAAGTCTGATTATCTCATCACCATTTCATCCGTGAAATCCACTTCATGACTGTCGATCGGTAGGAAAACCTTGCCAAACGTTCCCGAACAGATATCCTCGATGTAAGACTGCTGGCCAAATCTCTCGTCGGATTCTTCCTTAAGCACGACCGTGACAATGTTCTCATCCTTGAATTAATTAGCCGAGGTTAGAGGGAGGGTGTTGATTATTATTATTATTATTATTATTATTTGTTTTGTTTGCTTTTTTTTTTTGCAGAATATAAGGCGCTATCTTTGGCCAAGTTTTTTTTTTTTGCATACGCAACGTTACCATAACCTGACTGCATATAGCTAGTGCATCCATTGGCTCGTCTCTTCTTTTTTTTCAGCCCAAAATCTTCCGTTTGCTGTATTTTGACTCCTGCAATATGGAAAGAATAAAAAAAAACTCAAACATTAATGATGCTTTATCTATAAATTTCCAACGAAAAGTTACATGAAATGAGAATTTTGAGTAGACTTCATTATACGATCAAAATCTTGAAAAAATTAACCATATTGAACATACTAAGAACATTAATTTTGAATAATGATAATAAGGCCAAGCAGTTATTAAAAAATTAGTTAAAAACAATTTGTTCAACAATTCCCTGATTTATCTGAAAACATCTGTTTTTTTTGCGAATTTTCTCTAAATTTTGAAATTTGCGTATTTAAAAATCAAAAAATTGATGAAACATCGCAAGTTTTGGATATCTTTCAAATATTTAACGTTTTGAGAACTGAAATTCTAAGGAATAAGAAGGGACACTGCCCTCTGTTGGCAATTATTTCAACCCGTTGAAATTAACCAAACAATTTACAATTTATAAAATTAATAATTTCTTGAAAAAAAAAAAAAGATAAAGAAAAAATGTAAATGCTCCAACTTGTTGGTATTTTTATGTATATGGAGCTAGAAAAATTTTAAATGGTTAAAGTATTGATCCGAAATATTTTTAGAAATAAGTAGAAATTTCAACTTTTTGTTGTTGTTGTTGTTTTGTATGCACTGTACATAAGAAATCATTTTATCGAGGTTAAATCTTTCTGAATTAATAAAATCAACACACGAAACAATGAAATTTCGTATTACTGAATTGGAGGGGATACAAAACAATCTTCAACTTGCTCATAATTGACTTTATGACAAAGCAAATTTTCAAAGTTCGATATTTTTTTTTGGCAATAATACAACACGAAAAATTGTATAATATGGTACGTACCATAATAATAGCAATATTATCGGGTTCAAATCCGCAATTCTCGAACAATCGGAGAACATAACCTCTCATCGGAGCTTCATTTCTTCATTCAATTCGATTGAATAACGAGGCCAACGCGTCAATTCACGAATTATATGGATCAAGTCAAGATCGTGTCTGGTGAATTTTTAATCCTTTAGTTTTTGAGTTCACAAAGTGAGCTCTTTGCATTCCAAGGACTTTGGCACAGTCTTAATCAAGGACACACAACGATCAACAGCAGCAATGTAACAGAAACACTTTTTCCAACGTTTTGCTTGTGCTCCAAATTTTCTTACGTTTTGCATCACTTCGCGTTTTTCTACAGAGCAGAAAAATCACCGAAGAAAAATAATATCATAACCATTAACCAAAAAGATCAAACTAGACTAGCTTCTCCACAGAATGAATGAAAAATTCTGACGAACTCACAAAGTGACATCTGTTGACGACACGTTTATACAACGTACTAATGGCCTCCTCCTTCCCTCTTTTTTTTTTTACTCCGATTCGCCGATCGATATGTTATCGATCTATTACGAACAAACTGAAACAAAAAACAAATCCTACACGAAAACTACTGAAACAAAAAATAATAAAAATTACAACACATGAAAATATTAACGATTAAATACACGAAATTCAAGGTCAAATTTACCGAAAATTAAATGTGGTTGTCACGCAAAAAAACTCAAACCCAAACGTCCGCATCGCACGACGGTCGGTAAGAAACTCGCGTGCGCG
The DNA here is from genome assembly GCA_963669185.1 of Dyspetes luteomarginatus. Lineage (NCBI taxonomy): Eukaryota > Metazoa > Arthropoda > Insecta > Hymenoptera > Ichneumonidae > Dyspetes > Dyspetes luteomarginatus. Next base: position 4,519,103 of record OY769903.1, read on the forward strand.
ATCCCGACGCCGACGCGCCCTCCCACCCATCGCCAGCAGCATGGGTGGGGTGACCGGTGAGTGGGGGATGCGCAGAACCACGACGCGCGTGTACCAGCGCGCGCATGAGCGTGGACGCACTCGCAAATAATTTTTATTCACTTTTCGTTTTAAACTCAAGTAAGGCGGACGGACGATACGTAATTTTCTTTTGTTTTTTATTTTTATTTTTTGAATCACGTTTTTGTTCCGCAATATTGTCTGTTTATTGTGGCTTAGTTCACCGAGGGGTTTTAAAAAGTAAATTATTCTTGTGCACTAAGTCGTAGTTTTTTCTATTACAGTAAATTTTTAAGGTGTTCGATTTTGTTTGTTCAGCAGAATCAAAGTATTACCGATTGTGAGAGGTTACTGTGTGTCAATAATATCAAAACTTGTCTTCATGGCACAATAAATCACCGATAAATGATACCAGGTGTCAGCACTGCTTCGATCTGTGGGCAAGTTTATTCGCGACCTGATGTAATTCGAATGTTTTGCTCTGAAAGAAAGACACGTGCTTAAGAAAAAGTGAGAAACAAATCGTAGATATTATGAATTAAACTTGATATCGTATTCTAATAATACTGAAATTATCGCTGGTTTATATCTATTTCATATTTATCATCTAATGTTCGCGTAATCTCAACAACAAACAATATAACCTCAAAATACGAAACATAACCTCACTTTATTACGTTCGCTCGTCACAACTATTACAAATGAAGAGACTCGCCGGTCTCCCTATATCGGCGTTTGTCGCTTATTCAAAAAAGCGCAAAGATTCCGAAAATACGGCCGTAATTGAAAAAAAAATAAAGAAAAAATCCACAAAACTTTCTGACTTATTACCGGCTAATCTTTCCACCGAGTCTATGGATAATTGGCTTTTGAAAAAAGAAACTCAGCCGACCATCGAACAAAAGAAAAAAATAAAAAAACGACAAAAAAAAACTTTATCCAATGGGAATTCGATTGAACCAATTTTGGTCCCAAAACAGCCAAAAAAGAAAAAAACGAAAAAATCAATGAAAAATCGATCTCGTGATAATTTATTAAATATATGTGATTCGGATGTTTCTCATTCGGAAAAAGATGAGATTGTTAAAATTCCACAAATTGAAGAAACTCCGGAAGCAAATAATGTCGTGGAGAAACAGACACATACTAAAAAAAAAAAAGATAAGTCACCTGTAAAAGGATCTCCAAGATCATCGCCATCTAAACGAAATGAAGAGTCGCAGATGGACAAAAATCTTGAAATAAATTCTCACGAACAAATTCCCAAATGTTTGAATAACAATCCAGTTGAAGAGGCAAAATCATTGTTCCAATGGCTCATACATCCATTATCTATGGATAATTTTTTCAAGTAAGTTTTTCAATAATTTGTCCTAAATTATCCGAGATGAATTTCCGAAAAATAGAAAATTCTTCCATAAATTATTTGCAAAATGCTGAAAAAGAAACAAAATACTAAAAAAAAAAAAAGGCTACAATAAATGTGATAAAAATTCCTCAGCCAAAAATCATTCTTCATTGGCCCTTTTAAAATATAAAAATAATTTATTAATAATAATAAAATTTCATTTTTTTAAAGGAACAATTGGGAGAGAGCGCCATTGCATATAAAGAGAAACAAAACAAATTATTATAAACTTCTCATGTCGACGCCATTGCTCGACACTATTTTGCGCAATTCTCATATTCTCTTTACAAAAAATATCGATATTACCTCGTACTCGAATGGTCAAAGAGAGACGCACAATCCACCGGGTCGGGCACTTCCGAGTGTTGTTTGGGATTATTACTCGAACGGTTGCTCAATCAGGATGTTAAATCCTCAGACTTTCATACCAAAGTTGCACGCGTTGAACGGTAATTTGGGATTAATATTTTTTTAACAAAAATTTGAGATCTCGATCGATAAGAAAATGTGCAGGAAAAAAAAAAATTTCTAACATTTATTGAATTTTTGTTGCAAAACCAAATTAGAAGAAACTTTTTTACAATTTTTCTTACAGTCCGAGAGTATTTATAGATTTTAAATACTACCTCAATGATTATCCTTGGCTTTTATTTCGATATAATTTTTAATTTTTCAGCGACACTGCAAGAATTCTTCGGATGTTTCGTGGGTGCAAATTCTTATTTGACCCCACCAGATAGTCAGGGTTTTGCACCTCATTATGACGATATTGAAGCTTTTATCCTTCAAATCGAGGGAAAAAAACGCTGGCGCCTCTACAAACCGCCAACAGAGGGAGAATATTTGCCACGTTATTCATCGAAAAATTTTGATCCTTCGGAAATTGGCGAGCCGATTCTCGATACTGTCGTAAATGCTGGTGATTTGTTATATTTTCCAAGAGGCACGATACATCAGGGTGAAACTGTCGATGGTACTCACAGTCTTCACATAACACTTAGCGTTTATCAAAAAAATAGTTGGTGCGATTATTTGGAAAAATTAATTCCGGAAGCTCTTAAAAATGCTGTAGCGACTGATTCACGATTTCGCGAGGGTTTGCCAATGGATTATTTGAGAAATGTTGGATTTGTTCACTCATCGATGGACAATCAAGTCAGACAGAATTTCATTGAAAAGACAAAAGATTTGCTTCACAGACTTGTCGATCATATTGACGTTGACAAAATTGCCGATCAAATGGCCAAAGATAATATTCATGATTTTCTTCCACCGGTTCTCGCGCCACAGGAGCAAGAATGCTCCATTTTAAAGGATGGCGAGAGAATGACGGTGAATGGATCGATTGAGAATCGTGTCGAGATTGAACCAGATACGAAAATTCGATTGCTCAGATCTCATTGCATCAGGTGAGAATTAAAATTCGTTGAATTAAATTTTTTAATTAATTATCAATTAATTTATTATTTCATATTTATCCCGTATAGGCTGATCGAAGAGGAAGATTCCATGAAAATTTACTATTCAACGGAAAATTCAAAGGAATATCACGAATATGAGCCTCAATTCCTCGAAGTAGGCAAAGAACTTGCCCCAGCAGTTCGAGAAATTGTTCGAGCCTATCCTCATTTTATACGAGTCGATGATCTCCCCATTGAAGGCGAAGACAATAAAGTAATTAATATTTCATTGAAATATTTTGTCTCACGAAAACTTTTTCTAACAAAATTTCTAATTTCGTTTATTTTTTTTTTAGGTCCAAGTTGCAAGAGATCTATGGGAAAAATGTATCGTCGTGACCGACGTTCCTTTGCCCATCGTAGATTAATTCATTAAAAAAAAAAAGAAAAAAAAAGTCAATACAGAATTGTACTTGAGGTTTTTCCTGACGGCTTGCTGTAGGCTCATCAACAGGGACAGCCGAGTATTATCATGATTTTGACCACTTTTAATGAGACCGAGGCGTATTTACGTATGTACATTATATGTAAATCAATAAAAATATATTCGTCTATCGTTTTAGCTACGGTATAAATCCGTTTTTAATCAATCGATTGTTTAATTCGGAACGATTTTTATTTTTTTATTGGCACTTATCTCGTGCCAGATAAAAATATCCATCGAAAATAAATTAGAAATTGTAATATATATTTTTATTCATATTGGCACAATGTTTTTCCGCACAATAATGCCCAAATAATTGTCTCTGGCCCCTCTTTTATCATTTATTTGGAAAGTATAAAATTATTCGTTGAAAATTTAGATTTTTAGTTTCATGTCCCTCCTGGCTTTTTCGTCCTGATCTTTCTGTCTGCCGAGAACATATTCGATGTATCCCAAATAACCATCATTGTCCAAATCATCTTCCTCGAGTACTCTGTCGATCAATTCTACAAACGAAATCAAACATGAAAAAAAAAAAAAACAAACAAACCGGAAATACCCAATATTTTTATTTATTTTATTTTTCAATAAAAAAAAAATAATTATGAATTTTTAATACTAACCAACGATCCACGAGTAATCGAGAATCGAATCATCCTGCGTTTCATGATTATGATCAACTTCGTTTGTATGCTCTCCATTTGCCACTTTGTCAGCGTGAAGAGTGTGCTGAAGTGCGTGCAAAAGTTCCAGGCCGTCGAGTTTAGTATTATTATCTATATCGTGAACTCTGAAAAAATGTAGACATTTCGTAAATAATATGAAACGAATTTAGGGTTGTTTTTTTTTTCAATTTTTAAAGTTTGAATTTTTTTAATTTTTCGTAACTCACTTGAAGTAATAAAATTCTAATTCCTGCGGATTCATTTTTGAAATGTCGATTTGTTCAGCAAGAGAGCCCATATCTTCGGCCAGATGACTTTAAATCATTAATAGAGAACGTCGATTAATATTATTGTACAAATTGGACAATTTTATGGAATTTTTTTAATATTTTAATTTTTTTTTTTTATTATCGTACTCACGCCGTGTCGTGCAAAAGTTCTTCATCTTGTGTCATCTTGATTGATTGATCGGGTACGTAATGATGATGCGAGACGCTACTCCGGGGATGATGTGGACCACGAAAAGCCACAATTGTGGAAATGCACACGTTGAGTAAAATTATGCGAAACATAATTTCTTCGGATCTGCAAGGAAGAAATTCGTTTCTAATATTATATTGATGGCAGAAAATGAAAACAAAAATGTACGAATAACAATTTTAATAATTAATCAACAGTGAAATTTTGTATCTTCATGTACATATTTTAACGCTGTGATAATTTGATTAAAGCAATTGATGATACGAGAGAGTTTATTCACTCAATCGATCGAGTCTACTGGAATTGAAGCTCAAGATGGAAATTCCATGGTGGCCGTTTTGGAAGAATACTAAAAAAAAAAAATGTGATAAAAATTCCTCAGCCAAAAATCATTCTTCATTGGCCGGTTTAAAATATAAAATTAATTTATTAATAATAATAAAATATCATTTTTTTAAAGGAACAATTGGGAGAGAGCCCCATTGCATATAAAGAGAAACAAAACAAATTATTATAAACTTCTCATGTCGACGCCATTACTCGACACTATTTTGCGCAATTTTCATATTCTCTTTAGAAAAAATGCACACGTTGAGTAAAATTGTGCGAAACATAATTTCTTCGGATCTACAACGAAGAAATTCATTTCTAATATTATATTGATGGCAGAAAATGAAAAAAAAAAAAATGTACAAATAACAATTTTAATAATCAATCATTAGTTAAATTTTGTATCTTCATGTACATATTTTAATCCTGTGATACTTTGATTAAAGCAATTGATGATACGACAGAGTTTATTCACTCAATCGATCGAGTCTACTGGAATAGAAGCTCGAGATGGAAATTCCATGGTGGCCGTTTTGGAAGAATACGAAGTAGCCAAATACAATAGGACCTGCTGGGGGACATGAACTGGACCGAGCTCGCTGCGTGTGTGGAGTCGCGGATAATGCGGCGACTCTTCCGTATGAGAAGAGTGACGAGCTGCGAAAAGGGATGGAAGAAGGAGGGGGGGCGAATGATCTCGAAACACCAGGACACGTAGGCCTTGGCCAGCGACAGATGTACAACAGGGGGGAGTCTGCGGTAATTATTATGCGATTACCCGCAAGCCCATTGATTTAGATTGGTAACAGGAGGGGGTCGAAAACGACAGTCTGCTTTACGATTTATCGAGTACGCGAATATCTATCCATCTATATATATATATATATATAAATTACGAAAATTTCGTATTATCGAAATCTACTAATAATCCGATATGAAATAATAATAATAATCATAACGATAATAATAATAATAATAATAATGATATCTTAGTTTAAGGTTTGAGGGGAAAATTAAAATTTCCACGATATATCTTAAAATATGCGGAACTGACGAAAAAGTGCTAGATGTTAAAAGACACAAGTGTGAAATGTACGGATTTTGGGGTACTTAGAAATCAATTGTACGAGCTTAGAATGAAGGATGGAATGGGGAAAAAAAATATATATATATACGAATTACGAAAATTTCGTATTATCGAAATGTACTAATAATCCGATACAAAATAATAATAATAATAATGATATCTTAGTTTAAGGTATGAGGGGAAAATTAAAATTTCCACGATATATCTAAAAATATGCGGTACTGCCGAAAAAGTGCTAGATGTTAAAAGACACAAGTGTGAAATGTACGGATTTTGGGGTACTTAGAAATCAATTGTACGAGCTTAGAATGAAGGATGGAATGGGAAAAAAATATATATATAGATATATAGATGTAGAGAGAGGGTACGTAGAATGCATATGTTGAGGGGGTGCCCCAAGGGGCTCTCTCTCGGCGCTCGTTGCAAGTGGACCCCCGTGGGCGAGGAGAACACCCCAAGCTTGTTCGTCGCGCGACGGCATCAACAGAACGGAACAGAGAGCTTTTTGCCTTTCCCTTCAAGCCTCTTCCCCCCTTGGGTGTCGAAATCCATAAATAATTTATATCATTTGGTCCATTCAAATCGCGTATATAGGAAGAGAGAGAGAGAGACGAAGAGAAAGGGCGAAACAGAGAGAGAGAGACGAAGAGAAAGAGCGAAACAGAGAGAGAGAGAGAGGGAGGGGGTGGAGAGCACATATGTACCTGTGTCGCCTTACAGAAATGAGACCTGGACGTTGTGTTGATGGCGATAATGTTTCTCCTGCTACACCCCTCATTTCGTCCAAGATACGATGAATGCCATGTTATTCTGTGATGCCGATGTAATTCCCAACTAATCTGCGAGACAAGAAAAATTATTATTCAAGATTTCAAGTTTTTTTTTTTTGAGTTTTAAGGAAAATATTATTCTTTATTATTCTGGGATTCGTTATCTCTTTATTGGCAACGGAAAAAAAAAAATATATATATATAGAAAAAAGAATTATACGCCAATTTAAAGAAATTTTACCATTCAAATATTCCATTTTATTTGTCAGCTGTTTCAGCTGATCGCTGTCAAAGGCATTGAGCATGCTAACATTTTTTGAATATGCAGATAGGATTGAAATAGCAGTTGTAGATTCGCTAAACAGATGACGTTGATGAGTTGATAACATCATCAAAATGACAGGCTACTTTGTTTGTATGCAGAGTTTGGAGCTTTTCATCCCTATTTTTCTCTTTCTCTCTCTCTCTGTCTTTCTTTCCTTTTTTCTAGCTCTCTCTCTCTCTCTAGCAGTTTTGAGAATTGAAATACGATATGTGGCGAATCTGTTGCTTCATGAATTTTTAAATAAGTCCATCTCTCGCTTGATCTTGAAACCGTGACTATCGTTTTTCAATGATCTCAGAACACCCTCGCTCTGATTCATACAAAACATTATTAATTTAAGTCCATTTTATTCCTCCCGCGAATTAAAAAAAAAAAAACTATTCAGAACGAGCAAAGATTTTTTCATTTTTATAGAAATTTGTATTCAGTGTAAAAAAAAAAAAAAAAATTATAGCAATATTTTAGTTTATTTTTATTATAATTTTTATACGAATGATATTTTTAAAAAATTATTCTTGTATTAATTATTTTCTTGTTTGCGGCCTATAAAAAAAAAATCAAACAGGTATTTGGAGTCTGGCTTGAAAAAAAAAAAATATATTTGATTCGATAAAAATTAAAGAAATCGATAAATCAAATCAAATATACTGGCCCTTTCTCTCTCTCTCTCTCTCTCTCTCTCTCTCTCTAGCAGTTTTGAGAATTGAAATACGTTATGTGGCGAATCTGTTGCTTTATGAATTTTTAAATAAATCCATCTCTCGCTTGATCTTGAAACCGTGACTATCGTTTTTCAATGATCTCAGAACACCCTCGCTCTGATTCATACAAAACATTATTAATTTAAGTCCATTTTAATCCTCCCGTGAATTAAAAAAAAAAAAAACTATTCAGAACGAGCAAAGATTTTTTGATTTTTATAGAAATTTGTATTCAGTGTAAAAAAAAAAAAAAAATCGATAGAAGTATTTTAGTTTATTTTTATTATAATTTTTATACAAATGATATTTTCAAAAAATTATTCTTGTATTAATTATTTTCTTGTTTGCGGTCTATAAAAAAAAAATCAAACAGGTATTTCGAGTCTGACTTGAAAAAAAATAAATATATTCGATTCGATAAAAATTAAAGAAATCGATAAATCAAATATACTAATTGAAATTAAATTGAAGAAAAAATACATTGACCTTTAATTAAAGTCTGAAACGTGTCAAAATTGTCTCTCTAACATCTGGAACTTA
>OY769903.1:4529831-4535921 GCA_963669185.1 Dyspetes luteomarginatus
AAAAAAAGAAAACAAATTAATCAAAGTAGACGAAGAATTTTTTCAATTTTATCCTCGTAGGTTGTCGAGCAAAAGTGCAAAGTTGTGACCAAAAAAATTAAAAAAATATATATATATATCAGTTGTAATTATTATTGGAAGAGCTTTCAATGTTACCAATAGAAATTTGCACTAAATCTAAATCACTAAATCTGCACTATCCTCGCTAATCACGGAGACCGAAGGCAAAATGAGACTTTTGCATTTCTCCAACCCAAATCCAAACGAGCTCTATAATATACCCTAATTTTTACCTACAATGGAGAAAAAAAGAAAACAAATTAATCAAAGTAGACGAAGAATTTTTTCAATTTTATCCTCGTAGGTTGTCGAGCAAAAGTGCAAAGTTGTGACCAAAAAAATTAAAAAAATATATATATATATCAGTTGTAATTATTATTGGAAGAGCTTTCAATGTTACCAATAGAAATTTGCACTAAATCTAAATCACTAAATCTGCACTATCCTCGCTAATCACGGAGACCGAAGGCAAAATGAGACTTTTGCATTTCTCCAACCCAAATCCAAACGAGCTCTATAATATACCCTAATTTTTACCTACAATGGAGAAAAAAAGAAAACAAATTAATCAAAGTAGACGAAGAATTTTTTCAATTTTATCCTCGTAGCTTGTCGAGCAAAAGTGCAAAGTTATGACCATAAAAATTAAAAAAAATATATATCAGTTGTAATTATTATTGGAAGAGCTTTCAATGTTACCAATAGAAATTTGCACTAAATCTAAATCACTAAATCTGCACTATCCTCGCTAATCACGGAGACCGAAAGTAAAATGAGACTTTTGCATTTCTCCAACCCAAACCCAAACGAGCTCTATAATATACCCTAATTTTTACCTATAATGGAGAAAAAAAGAAAACAAATTAATCAAAGTAGACGAAGAATTTTTTCAATTTTATCCTCGCAGCTTGTCGAGCAAAAGTGCAAAGTTATGACCAAAAAAAATTAAAAAATATATATATATATCAGTTGTAATTATTATTGGTAGAACTTTCAATGTTACCAATAGAAATTTTTAATTCGATTCCATATCTACGAAACATGACGAAATTTTCATGGAAATAATTTTTGCGAGCAGCTATAGATGAAATTTATTAAAAATATGCGAAATTGTGGCAAAAAAAAAATGGTTTTTTTGTTTAATTGATATTTAACTGCTAACTGGTCTCTAATGGGAGTAATTTTTATGTGAAATTTTATTAAAAAAATAAAAATAAAACAATTAAATATTAAACTGGCAAAAATTATGTTCATTCAAACATTTTTTTCACGCATATATATATACACATGCGTGAAAATATATATATATATATATATGTTTATGTTTATGTGTCATAGAATGAGAGTTAAAAATGAGAATGTAGAATTTCTTCCCATTAAAACAAAATCCATAATATGCTCGTTTGCAATTTAGCAGATAAAAAAATTAATCAAATCATACGAAGCATTTATTTCCTTTTAATTTTATTTTCGTAGTTTGTCGGTTTGGAAAATTATTTTGGATTGAATAAAAGTGTAATCAAAGTTGATAATAATGAAAGAGTCAGTCGTAAATTATTTTAGTCGAGCTCTCTCTCTCTCTCTCTCTCTCTCTCTTTCTCCATTACCAAAACGCCTTCAATTAATAAACGGTCTCGAGTCACCGATGTGAATATTCGCTATTATGAGTTTTCCATTCGATTGATATTTATGGGCCAAGTGGACCCCCCATAGCGATTTTTTCCACCACCCACCCCGTTGAGTCTCTCTGACTCGCATGTGGTTTCGGTCCTTGATTATATATATATATATATATATATAATCGAGGTATATCGAGATATATTTTTTTTTTAATACAAATTTTATACATTTTATAATATTTTTTTTCAATTTTAAATAAACACAGATAACTGTGTAAGATGGTCATAGTGTAATATTAGTTTAATAATATTTTATCATATTATTACACATTTCTCCTATAGTTTAATATTCTCGTTATTACAGTCGACATTGCGTTGTAGCCATTACAATTTCTATTTGAATGAACGATAATGTGTATATATATATATATATGGATGCAAGTTTGCGATAATTACAGCGTTGTTTGAATTTCAAACATACGGATCACTCGTGTCGTTTTGCACATATACACACACATATATATATACATATATATATATATATATATATATATATATATAGAATGCAATTGTACTACAGCGTGCGTCGTTCTCGTTTACATATACACACGAGAACGAGCGGCATTCTGACGCATGAAAATTGCCCAAAGGGATGCGCAAACCATGATCGATGTTCCATCCGATCGGAGTCTACCGAAACTGCCCGTCGAATAATATATTCATAGCTTCCGGATGGTTCAACGCGACTCTCTCTCTCTCTCTCTCTCTCTCTCTTTCTCTAAAATGCTCCCCCCCCCCCACCTAATCGGAACTTCCTTATCGCACTCACGGTCGCGACGGTCACCCCCCCCCCCCCCCCCCCCCACCACCTCCTCACTCCGTCCTCCTTCCCCTCCCGCCCCATGAACCAACATTGGTACGCCCCCGCGTGGCGATTCCGCGTCCCATTTCCAGCATCCATCATCTCTTCGCCATTCCATTGGGCATTCGGTCCATCCAGCGTGTATAAATGGGGTATCGAGCAATTATCCTAAACGCGCTTCGCATACTCTCCCAATGTTTCTCGAACAATATATATATATATATATATATATTGATATATATATATATATTGATATGCTGATATTTCTTGCTCGCGTGTCTTTCAATTCGATAAAACAAATTAATGAACAAAATTAATTAATTGTTTTTAGCGATCTTTTTATTTTTAATTGTTTTAATTGATTAAAACAATAAATTAATTTTGTTGATTAATTTGTTAAAACGCTAAAAACAACTAATATATATATATATATATATATATATATATATATATATATATATATATATATATATATATATATATATTAGTTGTTTTTAGCAATGTTTTAATTTTTATCCAGGAAATTTGATTAATTTTTTTAAATCGAATTTAAAGACACGCGAGCAAGAAATGTCAGCTGTGTTATTAAGATAAGTCGATTACATTGTTTTTTGAAATTTTTAGTATCAAGGACTCCCAATATTTCTCGAACAATATATATATATATATATTGATATGCTGATATTTCTTGCTCGCGTGTCTTTCAATTCGATAAAACAAATTAATGAACAAAATTAATTAATTGTTTTTAGCGATCTTTTTATTTTTAATTGTTTTAATTGATTAAAACAATAAATTAATTTTGTTGATTAATTTGTTAAAACGCTAAAAACAACTTATATATATATATATATTTGTTGTTTTTAGCAATGTTTCAATTTTTATCCAGGAAATTTGATTAATTTTTTTAAATCGAATTTAAAGACACGCGAGCAAGAAATATCAGCTGTGTTATTAAGATAAGTCGATTACATTGTTTGTTGAAATTTTTAATATCAGGGACTTAAATTTTTTTACTCCTCGAATTACGCTGCGGGTGATGAAATTTTTTCATTGAAATATGAAAAAAAAAAAATTTGATCTAAAACGAAAAGAGACATCGATCGTGTTTTTTTTTTTTTTTTTTAATTTTCGACAGAAATTTTCAAGTTTTTCCCTCTTTTTGACTTTTCACCCTCTTTCTCACGGTGTAACGCGTTCTTCCATTTTTCTCCCCCCCCCCCCCCCCACCCCCACCCCCCTTCAATCCTCGTTAAAAGCGATCGAGCGTGTATGAGAAAATTGCCATTTCGAACTTTGGCGAATTATAACGATATGTGCTTTATCCACTTCTCTGTATGAGTTTTCTGTATGAGGCAAATATATATAGATATATATATATATAGGGATGACGCGCAGTAGAAAAAGTCAGCGCGTGTCCGGCAACCGATCGAAAAATTAATTTATCGAGAAACGAGTGGACTCATTTTCCAAGAGCACCAAAGTATGCGAGAAAAAGGTGAAAGGGGCAAAACAAAATTAGACGAAATAAAAGTACAAGGAAAAAAAAAAAAAAAAAAAAAAAAAAAAACGAAAGTGGAGGGAAAAAAAGGATGGTAAATGGCGCCATCGCTGAATTTTTCATACCTCTTTTACGCGTTCTTGCTCTTTTTTTATCATATTTTCTCATCGTGCTTCTCTTTTTTGGTTAAACGTAGCTAAGAGAACGAGGCGAGGAGGAAAAAAAAAAATCTTTCGTGAGTTTTGCACGGAGAGAAAGAGAGAGAGAGAGAGAGAAGAAGAGAGGGGGGGTGGGGGGGGGGGGAGAAGCACTTTTGCTACCTTACACTAACATTTCTCTTGTCGAGGAAAAGCTCGCGTCACCATCGTCTCTGCTCACTCTAACTACCCCTTTGCACCTTCTCTCTCTCTCTCTCTCTCTCTCTCTCTCTCTCTCTCGCATGTAGAACACGCGAACGATGCGAACTAAGTGCAAAATTATTTTAAAAATATTTTCCTAACAGCGTTAGCCTGAAAGCTGACCTGAAAAAAAGCGTGCGGGAAAAAAAGCTTTTTTTCACGATATATATATATATATATATATGTGTGTGTGTGTTTGTGTATGTGTGGACCCCCTTGAGCATCCCTTCAGACCGCACAAACTCTCGTATATTATTTTGACGCGATGTCGTCGTAACAGGCAAAGCGAAAAGAATTGTAAATCGTTGCCGGACTTTGTGCGGTTTTTTCCTCGACTCGCGGAACCCTCAATAGTGGTTTTTCAACCCTTTTTTTTTTTTTTTTATATTTTCTCATCTCGAGGATATGATCCTTCGACCCAAGAACCCTTCGAGCCCTCTCGAAACAACTTTTTCAAGATAATTTCTTACCGGGAAAGACCGTTTAACCACTTTTTCACCCCTTTTTAATCACTTTCATTGCTCTTTTATTTCTTGGCTCGACAAAATTAATTATGCGATTGATGTTTTTTTTTTCCCCCCTTTTGTGCCATTTTTTTTTTTTTTTCCTCATCTCGAGATTTTTGAGGGTCGCCAAATGCTTCGATTAATTTATAAAAATTTTAATGCAATTTTATTTGTTGTCAAAATTCATCCCTCGAAATTTTTCTAATATTCACGTTTATATTTTAATCGCGAATAATTTATCAGGGAAAAAAAATATTGGAAAAAATTGTCTCCATTTTTCAAATTTTTCTATGTGACTATGAAAAATTAAAAAATTATTATGCATCTTCAATGATTTTTTTTTCTTTTTTTTTTAATTAGACATTTTTGGTAATTTCTCGTGTAATTTTTAGCTTTAAAGTTTATCACGAGAAAAGTAATTATACAGATCGAGAGAATTTTTGCCTCTCTCCCCTATTATCTCCTGCTCTTGGAGAGGCTCAAAAAGTGCTCTCATACTTTTCCTCTCGTCCATCTATTACTACTTGGGCTACAAAACCTCCAACTTGTTCAAAAGCTTTTTCCCTCCTTGAGAGTAGAGTGGGGGGTGGGCGTGGGCGGTGAGGAGGAAGAGGAGTGGGGGGGGGGAGGGTGAAAGGAAGAAAAATAACGTAGCAAGCAAAGGGTGCATGAGAAATTCATCGTGCAATCGTGATGGAAGACTGCGAGTACCTTTGAATCTCGACCTTGCGAAAAGTACGAGAGAAGAAAAAAAAAGATGAAAAAAAGTTGAGCTTTCCACTCACTTCCGTCAGAGATTCTCCCGCATGCTCTTCCATTTCTTTTTATACTTTGCTCAATCCGCTCTCTTCGACTTTTTTTTATTCCTCGCTTTTTTGTTCTCTCGATGATTCTCGGTTCTTGGGTAGAAAACTTTGACTTTGTTATATATATATATATATATATATATATATATATATATATATATATATATATATATATATATATATATATATATATATATATATATATATATATATATGGCTCTGGTAATTTCTCTCTTTTTCCCTCGATATCTCATCGCGAGCATTGAAAAGTATAATTTAAAAAGAAAAAAAATATATATATTTCTCATGATTTTGCCACAAATAATCGTTCACTTTAT